>OY744523.1:13645522-13700522 GCA_963556195.1 Sepiola atlantica
AAATCGGCCCACGTTATGTCCAATGTATCTGATTTTCTCAATTAATTGAGCACTCGGCTGGGATTTTTCCTACCTTCTTACAAAAGAAGTTTGTTTTTATTATTCATTTGTCGCATAGTCCTTTAGTAATTCATACCTTCGTTTCTCCTCGGTTTGCTGTGTCGTCTAGTGGTTGAGTTCTTTCTTCGCCTCTGTAGTGGCCATCTCCGTGAGTTGTCTGTAACAAAAGACCTTTCTCGCTTCATAAGACAACAATCTTTTCATTTTAATTACTTTTTATTCGGCGTCAGTTTCTATTGCCCGTGGAGATGTTTTGCTCATCGTTGAGAGAGGGAGAGAGAATAAGAGAGAGATTTACGAATATCGTGGTTAATTCTTAGCTAGCTTATTGCCTAATCAGTCCTTTGTTATTTGAGGAGAGAGGGAGGAGAAGGACATCTCGTACGCCCGTATTCTTTTTTAGGGAAAAATATTTCCCATTCTGACTTGGCTACATCGTAATTCCTTCGTCCGACTTCTGCGCCTCCTAAGTCCGAATTAATTTAAAAACTCCAATTTTCTCACACATGAAAACTGTGACGTAATATCACGTGATCATCACACAGGTGCAGGATGACCTTTTGAACTAGGGGCATCCACTGTCTCGTCACTTGTCATGTTTCGATTCCCAGGAAACAACATCGCACTCTATGTACCCGGCGGCCCGCACTAATCACACAAGCCAAACCAACGACCCCACACCCGTTCTCCACCACATATGTCCATTATCATATGACATTCTCATAAAGGTTTTTATAATCCCACACGTTACGTCCATCATTATATAACACATTTAGTATTTAGGTTCTTTCTTCTGTCACAAGTATTTTCAATTTGATTTGTCAAATCATCACCAGGCAGGCTTAGTCTTCGTGTGTTTACAACGATTGTCTTTTACTCTTTAGTTTTTAACGATTAGTATTTACGAATTTAAGATTATATTCTATAGAGATTAGATGTTGAATTAGAACATGATTACGTGCGCTGCGAATACAAAATTCAAAAACTTGATATTTTACGATTAAGAATTTGTTAATGATAATAATTACGCTAGACACTTAAAAAATGGATGACTAGTTTCGCAATTAATGACTTTGTAAAAGGAAAAATGACTAACTTCATTAACGGACATTAATTGTTGTGGCTTTAATTTCGTAATCAATTATTTTGTAAAGCAAGAATATTGTTAAAGTAAATAACAAATAATACTGTCGAATTTATATGGAAACTTACCGGTAATGTTAAAAACATAAAGTTTTATATATATATATATATATATATATATATATATATATATATATATATATATATATATATATATATATATATATATATAAAACCACTGTATAGTGTAGGTTTTATTCAAGACACTTTAATCCAAGAACTTTTTACTCTTATGTTTTTTTGGAAATGTAGAAAAAATAAAAATGAAAACATGGTTTTGGAATATAATATGAACCTGACTTATATATATATATATATATATATATATATATATATATATATATATATATATATATATATATAGAGAGAGAGAGAGAGAGAGAGAGAGAGGAGAGAGAGAGATGGGAGTATTAGAAGGCTATCACAATGCAAGAAATGAAAAAAAATGTCGTTTTTCGACATTTAAACACCTACCATTTGATAAAGAGGTCTTCCTCGAAATATATTATGGAATTCGGTCACACGGATTACATCAGTGTTTAAGTCTTGCCTGATCAAGTAAGATTTGCTACATATAAAAAAAAATTATTAAAAAAGTTTTTTAAAATATATAATGAAAGTTACTTGTTTTTTTCCATTTCTTGCATTGTGATAGCCTTCTAATACTCCTCTATATACGTATTACACACAATGCTTCAAGCAAACTGCCTCTTATTATATATATATATATATATATATATATATATATATGTATATATATATATATATTGAAGAAGTCAAGGGAAAGGTTCCTTTTATTTGAATTTGAAACCGACGGTACCGATGTTGTCTTAATCTTCTGTAATTACACCCCACACACACACACACACATATATATATATATATATATATATATATATATATATATATATATATATATATATATATATATATATATAACGTAGAATAAGAATTTAAAGATAAATTGTGTATCCTTAAATAATAATCTATTCTGATAATAGAAATCTCAACGTATTGGATAGAGCAATAAATTTAGAAAATGATGGAAATAGAAGCTGTACAAGTAGAATATTTATTAAAAATCAGAAGTTGTCTCGTTGTCCTTAATCCATGCATTTTTAAAGAGAGACCCCTCCTTGCTTTTGAACTTCTAATGTTTTAATAAATATTGTATTTGTACAACTTTTGTTCCCATCACTGATTTTCTGAATATATATATATATATATATATATATATATATATATATATATATATATATATATATATATATGATTATTTTTATTTACACAGACATGTACAAAATCTGCGACACTGGCATGTCGATGTGATCGATCAACAGTTATTATAAACTGAGATCTCATCAGACAGAGTTAGAATCCGATCTTAACCTTATATCATATTTATTTACAAATATAATCTAACTCTGCCTGATGAGATCTCAGTTTATAATAACTGTTGATCGATAACATAGACATGCCAGTGTCGCAGATTTTGTATATGTCTGTGTAAATAAAAATAATCATATATAAAAGCTCTATTTATATTGAGCACTTTTTATAAACCCGGTTGAAATTCTTTGGATTACTACTCTATGGATGTTTTACCTGGATTATATATATATATATATATATATATATATATATATATATATAGTTATCCACTCTACGCCTCATTAGCGAGATCCGAAACCGGAATCCTAGTAACTGACGTAAGCGGTATATATAGATTCATATATCTGTAACTTGAATAAACTCTCAAGCCGGACGTAATTAGTTGAGCTAACCATTTAGCCAATCCCGGCGACGTCTTGCTTTCACGCTTACGCGTTAATATGAACTGACAACGACGACAGACCGCGGGTAGACAGCAACCCGACGCTCACCCCATATGGACTGAGCGAGGAACAGCAGATTACCACAACACGCAAAACACCAATCAGATGCCTTCGCATTGGCAGTTCCCGTCGGTCACGTGACTCACGTAATTAAATAAGGTTAGATGAGTTGGTTATTGGGTTGGTTCATTTGCATTTATGCACATGTTAAACAATCATTCCCCTAAACCAACGTTCTGTGTATATATATATATATATATATATATATATATATATATATATATATATATATTCAGAAAATCAGTGATGGAAACATATATATATATATATATATATATATATATATATATATATATATATATATATGTTCATATACATATATATATTTATATATATAATTATCAATATTTATTTATCTTCATACGTATACGTTTATATATATATATATATATATATATATATATATACATTTTGTTCTCCTATCTTGGAAAAAAAACTTTTTTCTATATAAGGGAAAATTGATATTCCTAACGTCAAAATATAGAAAATAAATTGTGAAAATATATAAAAATATATTTTTCACACTGATTTTTTTAGGCACACACACACACACACATATATATACATATATATATATATAATATATAATTAGAAATATTTGTTTATCTTCACGCGTATACGTTTATATATATATATATATAGTCATCCATATACAGACTGTTTCGTTGTATCACAGCTCTTCAGTGCGGCTAGACAAGCAAGTGCCCCAAGCCGGGCTCGAAACTCAACTGTCGAGCTGACAGTCGGCGATTCTACCCCATACGCTATCATACGACACATGCTGAATGTAAGTGAAATCTCAATGTAAACATTGTAAAGTTTCACCCAATAAGCAACGCCTTAACAGCCAGTGCCAGTGTCCGATTTCCTTCCGAGAGCTCTACCCAAATAGTCATCCACATTCAGACTGTTTCGCTGTATCACAGCTCTTCAGTGTGCCTTTATACTTTACTGCACCCGTAGAGATTTCCTATCGTAAGAAGTATATTAATAAAACCGTAATGTGCCTTTCCATTTGAACACACACGCACACACGGACACATTTATACACCAATAGATGTACACATATATAAAGGGTTTACGAGACAAATTTGGTATTTTCTGAACAGGAAAGAAAAAACGTCATATCTTGGCCAATAATCGATGTATTCTCAAAGCTTAATTGTAGAGGAATTTTAGACGAATGCAGCTCACTCGAAGAAACAACCCTGATCCTCCACCACGGTAGTCAGACGCAACCTGAACGAGGAGCATCAGCCTTCGCAGTGTACTTTGAGACACGCCTAAACACCAGTTTGATCTTGTCGCACTGTTTTTGCAACTTATCGACGAATTTCGTTGTGCGGACACAGTCAGAACGTCTGCCATGACACTTCATGCTAGCTACTGTTTCCATATCTCCGTCGCAATTCTGCAGCTCACATCCCATGGTCTTCAGTTGCAGCTAAGATCTCCGATTTTAAAAAATTCGACGCGAATCATCATCTTCCAATATTCCGGTGCTTTCCACGCGTCCATTTTATCCAGCTCTCATACTCACCAATAATATACAGAAACATGTTGCAATTTAGTGATATTAAATACTTCAAATTGTTATTAAATAAAAGAATAGCAAAAAAATGTTTAATTTTCTGAAACGTATTGTATATATATATATATATATATATATATATATATATATATGAGAAGAATGTTGTAGTTCGCTTGGAGCATTGTGTATAGTGTAAGAATAATATATTTAAAGGCGATAACAATGCGTTGTTAAAGTGACACATACGACACGAGTTATCAGCCTCTACCGCCGAGATAATGATTATTCAGTATATTATTAACAAAACAAACAACGTTATAAAAAATAAATAAATAAATAAATAAATAAAAAAATAAATTACTCAGTATATTTACTAACAAAACAAACAGCAACGGTTAAAATAGAAAATAATAAATTAAAAAAAAAATTAAATTAAAAAAAAAAATAAACAAACCTCTGCGGACCTGCTACTAAAAACAAACCAACATTTCCGGCCCCGGCTTTTGGCAAAAAAACACACTCCAACGAGTGGTAGTATTTATTTTATTCTGAGGATGAGGGATACCCTCGAAAATTAAAAAAATTAAAAAAATAATAATGAAAAAGACACACTCCAACACAACACCACGGTCAACGATACACTGGTAAATAAAAAATAAAATTTTTTGAAAATTATTGACTTTTCAATATTGTCACTTTGTTTTGTTTTTACGATTCCACGTGTCGTATGTGTCACTTTAACAACGCATTGTTATCGCCTCCAAAAAATATTATTCTTACATATATATATATATATAGTATTTATGTGTTTTTACAAAGAATATATATTTTTTAAATTATAGGCCTCATAATATCTTAAATGTATCCAATTGTAAGCTCAATGAAGCTGTATTACAGAATTCAGAGCACATATATCTTATATTTGCATTCCATAAACCATGGGAGATTAATCCCAAACCATGAATTTGAAAAACTTATTTATTTCTGTACTTCGATGTCTTTTTTAGTGTTTCCTATATAAAATGTATTGCACTTGGTACACGTATAAATCAGGTATGAAGTCCGGCGTGTATTTTAAATACATGTTTTAATGTTGTTATTTTTGTATTAAGAATAAACTGACAGTTATAAAAAAATATAATAAAAATTGCTTGATTAATAAAATGCCTGGTTTAAAACCAATATGCAAATATCAGGAAGTGTCATCAGATGTCCTGTAAGTAAATATTTTACTAACAAAATACACATTTTAAAGACTTGATATTTAAGGGGGGAAACGAACATAATAAACGCATATACGTTGAAGAATGTAAATTTAAAAAAGACATTCTATTTGCAATTTAAATGGAGAAGTTCACGTAATAACGTTATCAAAGACCAAGACGAGACTGTCACGTGGCGCAACGGCTAAAGTCGTTGATTAACAATCAGTTCTAAGTTCGGGGGGTTGCAGGTTCAATTCTTACCACAGGCGATAATAACTAAAAATAAAATAATAATTAATGAATTCTAGTGAAAGGAGAAGAATTTACAACAGTGGATTAAGTGAAGGGTTCAGTTGGAAATTGTGTATAGATTCCCGAGTCCGACATAAAGACTCCAAAATTTGAAAAGATGCATCTCAAGAAAGGTGGAGGTTACATCGGCAGAAACGTTGTGAAAAGAATTTAGAACAGTTGATCAAGTGAAGGGTTCAGTTGGAAATTGTGTATAGATTCCCGAGTCCGACATAAAGACTTCAAAATTCGAAAAGATGCATCTGAAGAAAGGTGGAGGTTACATCGGCAGAAACGTTGTGAAAAGAATTTACAACAGTTGATTAAGTGAAGGGTTCAGTTGGAAATTGTGTATAGATTCCCGAGTCCGACATAAAGACTTCAAAATTCGAAAAGATGCATCTGAAGAAAGGTGGAGGTTACATCGGCAGAAACGTTGTGAAAAGAATTTACAACAGTGGATTAAGTGAAGGGTTCAGTTAGAAATTGTGTATAGATTCCCGAGTCCGACATAAAGACTTCAAAATTCGAAAAGATGCATCTGAAGAAAGGTGGAGGTTACATCGGCAGAAACGTTGTGAAAAGAATTTACAACAGTGGATTAAGTGAAGGGTTCAGTTGGAAATTGTCTATAGATTCCCGAGTCCGACATAAAGACTCTAAAATTTGAAAAGATGCATCTCAAGAAAGGTGGAGATTACATAGGCAGAAACGTTGTGAAAAGAATTTACAACAGTGGATTAAGTGAAGGGTTCAGTTGGAAATTGTGTATAGATTCCCGAGTCCGACATAAAGACTCCAAAATTTGAAAAGATGCATCTCAAGAAAGGTGGAGGTTACATCGGCAGAAACGTTGTGAAAAGAATTTACAACAGTTGATCAAGTGAAGGGTTCAGTTGGAAATTGTGTATAGATTCCCGAGTCCGACATAAAGACTTCAAAATTCGAAAAGATGCATCTGAAGAAAGGTGGAGGTTACATCGGCAGAAACGTTGTGAAAAGAATTTACAACAGTTGATTAAGTGAAGGGTTCAGTTGGAAATTGTGTATAGATTCCCGAGTCCGACATAAAGACTTCAAAATTCGAAAAGATGCATCTCAAGAAAGGTGGAGGTTACATCGGCAGAAACGTTGTGAAAAGAATTTACAACAGTGGATTAAGTGAAGGGTTCAGTTGGAAATTGTGTATAGATTCCCGAGTCCGACATAAAGACTTCAAAATTCGAAAAGATGCATCTGAAGAAAGGTGGAGGTTACATCGGCAGAAACGTTGTGAAAAGAATTTACAACAGTGGATTAAGTGAAGGGTTCAGTTAGAAATTGTGTATAGATTCCCGAGTCCGACATAAAGACTTCAAAATTCGAAAAGATGCATCTGAAGAAAGGTGGAGGTTACATCGGCAGAAACGTTGTGAAAAGAATTTACAACAGTGGATTAAGTGAAGGGTTCAGTTGGAAATTGTCTATAGATTCCCGAGTCCGACATAAAGACTTCAAAATTCGAAAAGATGCATCTGAAGAAAGGTGGAGGTTACATCGGCAGAAACGTTGTGAAAAGAATTTACAACAGTGGATTAAGTGAAGGGTTCAGTTGGAAATTGTGTATAGATTCCCGAGTCCGACATAAAGACTTCAAAATTTGAAAAGATGCATCTCAAGAAAGGTGGAGGTTACATCGGCAGAAACGTTGTTAAAAGAATTTACAACAGTGGATTAAGTGAAGGGTTCAGTTGGAAATTGTCTATAGATTCCCGAGTCCGACATAAAGACTTCAAAATTCGAAAAGATGCATCTGAAGAAAGGTGGAGATTACATAGGCAGAAACGTTGTTAAAAGAATTTACAACAGTGGATTAAGTGAAGGGTTCAGTGTGAAATTGTGTATAGATTCCCGAGTCCGATATAAAGACTCCAAAATTTGAAAAGAGGCATCTGAAGAAAGGTGGAGGTTACATCGGCAGAAACGTTGTGAAAATACCAAGTAAGATGAGAATAGCTGTCTGAATGATCCCAATATTTCAAATTAGCAATCCTAAACTAAAAGAATTTCAGCAAGTTAGAATGTTTTATGACATTTTTACATGCAATAACTTTATGTCCTGTTTTTCTACAACCATATGCCTTTTTTTTATTTTTAAGAAGACAAACACTAAACATCCTGAACATGGATTTGATTTCTTTTATTATTTTCATTTCGTCTGTCGTTGTATGACCTACATTCACATATTCTCTGTACTTTTAGGCCGTCGTTGTTTTCAAAGTCTTCTGTGTCGTGAAACTTATGGCTTAATAGTCTTTTACATTCTTCTGTCACGGCCGATAAATTTATGTTGAAGTTTTGTTCCACTTGCAGAGAATTCGCCTTCTTATTCCCGCATCACATGGTCATGTTGAACGCTGAACAACAATGAGATGTTTTAAAACTTCCTCTGAGATTGTTCTTTTAGTTGAAATATTTCAAATCCCCGATTAGCACTTTGTGCATGAGAATTTAAGATGAGATAAAATAAAAATCAGATGAAATAAAAATCAGATAAAATTAATATCAGATAAAATTAATATCAGATAAAATTGATATCAGATAAAATTAATATCAGATAAAATAAGAATCTGATAAAATTAAAATCAGATAAAATTAAAATCAGATAAAATAAAAATCAGCTAAAATTAAAATCAGATAAAATTAATATCAGATAAAATTAATATCAGATAAAATTAAAATCAGAAAGAATTTAGATCAGATAAAATCAAAATTATATAAAATTAAAATAAGATAAAATTAAAATTATATAAAATTAAAATCTGATAAAGTTAAAATTAGATAAAATTAAAATCAGATAAAATTAAAATCAGATGACTTAAAATATGATAAAATTAAAATATGATAAAATTAAAATCAGATAAAATTAAAATCAGATGACTTAAAATATGATAAAATTAAAATCGGAAAAAATTTAGATCAGATAAAATCAAAATTATATAAAATTAAAATAAGATAAAATTAAAATTATATAAAATTAAAATCTGATAAAGTTAATATCATATAAAATTACATGAGATAAAATTAAAATTATATAACATGAAAATGAGATCAAATTAAAATCAGATAAAATATAAAGATTATATTAAATTAAATTAGATAAAATTAAAATAAAATAAAATTAAAATAAGATAAAATTAAAAGTTAATAAAATTAATATCAGATAAAATTAAAATCAGATAAAATAAATATCAGATAAAATTAAAATCAGATGAAATTAATATCAGATGAAATTAAAATCAGATGAAATAAAAATCAGATAAATTAAAATCAAATAAAATTAAAATCAGATAAAATTGAAATCAGATTAAATTAAAATCAGATGAAATTAATATCAGAAAAAATTAAAATCAGATAAAATTAAAATAAGATAAAATAAAAATATGATAAAATAAAAATAAGATAAAATAAAAATAAGATGAAATTAAAATCAGCTATTATTTAAATCCGATGAAATTTAAATCAGATAAAATTAAAATCAGATGAAATAAAAATCAGCTATGATTTAAATCCGATGAAATTAAAATCAGATAAAATTAAAATAAGATTACTTAAAATATGATAAAATTAAAATCAGAAAAAATTTAGATCAGATAAAATCAAAATTATATGAAATTAAAATAAGATGAAATTAAAATTATATAAAATTAAAAAACGATAAAGTTAAAATTAGGTGAAATTAATATCATATAAAATCACATGAGATAAAATTAAAATTATATGAAATGAAAATGAGATCCAATTTAAATCAGATAAAATATAAAGATTATATTAAATTAAAATTAGATAAAAGTAAAATAAAATAAGATTAAAATAAGATAAAATTAAAATTAGATAAAATGATAATCAGATAAAATTAAAATCAGATAAATTTAACATCAGATGAAATTTAAAAAAGATAAAATTAACATGAGATAAAATTAAAATTAGATAAAATTAACATTAGATAAAATCAAAATCAGATAAAATTGAAATAAGATAAAAAATTAAAATCAGATAAAATAAAAATCAGATAAATTTAACATCAGATAAAATTAAGATTAGATAAATTAAAATGAAATAAAATTAAAATCAGATAAAATTTAAATTAGATAAAATATAATCAGATAAAATTAAAATTAAGTAAAATTAAAATAAGATAAAATTAAAATAAGATAAAATTAAAATTAGATAAAATTAAAATCAGATAAAATAACAATCAGATAAAATTAAAATGAGATAAATAAAAATCAGATAAAGATTTTAATCAGATAAAATTAAAATTAGATAAAATTTAAATCAGATGAAATTAAAATTAGATAAAAACCAAAATCTCATAAAAATTAAAATCAGATAAAATTCAAATTAGATAAAATGAAAATGAGATAAAATTGAAATAAAATGAAAATTCAAATCAGATAAAATATAAATCAGATAAAATAAAAATCGGATGAAATTAAAATCAGCGATAATTTAAATCAGATTAAATTAAAATCAGATAAATTTTAAACCAGATAAAATTTAAATCAGATGAAATAAAAATCAGATAAAATCAAAATCTGATAAAATTAAAATCAGATGAAATTAAAATCAGATAAAATAAAAATGACATAAAATTAATATCAGATAAAATTAAAATCTGATAAAATAAAAATCAGATAAAATTAGAATCAGATAAAATTAAAATCAGATAAAATAAAAATCAGATAAATTCAAAATCAGATAAAATTAGAATCAGATAAAATTAAAATCTGATAAAATAAAAATAAGATACAATTAAAATCAGATAAAATAAAAATCAGATAAAATAAAAATCAGATAAAATTAGAATCAGATAAAATTAAAATCTGATAAAATTAAAATCAGATAAAATAAATATCAGATAAATTCAAAATCAGATAAAATTAAAATCAGATAAAATTAAAATCTGATAAAATTAAACTCAGATAAAATTAAAATCAGATAAGATTAAAATCAAATATAATTAATATCAGATAAAATAGTTTAAATCCATGTTATTGTTTGATTTACACGCGAAGGTGGGAAACAAACACAGGAAAAGGTAATAATTTTAAAAAACAGTTTGTTTTACGCGTGTGCACATTTATATATCACAGTAATAAACGTTAAAAATACATCAAAAGTATGAAACATAAAAATCACGAGACATTAAAAATGATTAAACATTAATATCGCGATACATAAAAAGCATGATAAATAAAAAGCATGATACATAAAAAGTTTCAATAGATGAACATTTATAGAAACAAATAAAATACATGCACCATATATATAGAGAGATTTGGATTTTTTACTTAGAAAAGAGATTATTCAGTGAAGACAGGGATTATTCTAATAAAAACAAGCTCGATGATACTCGTTTACATGGTACAGAGCATTTATATGTGATTTTTTGAAAGCTTACCAAAGCATTCCGTTCAGGAGCCCAAACAACACCACAACAGATTTTTTCATTCAAAAATTACTTATTTATCATTTTTCAAATTAAAGAGTATTTTTACCTACACGTGTTTCACTACCAAGCAGGTACTTGCTTGGCAGATCATCAGGGAAAATCAAGCACCTTGAATAAGAGCTACAACAACCGGCAACACACAATGTGGTGCTGCTGTTCTTGAGGTCACTTAAGAAGGGAAGAAAAAAATAAAGTAAGATAGAGAATAAAAAAATATATTAAAAAATATATATTAAAAAATATATATAAAATATATATATTAAACATATATTAAAAATAATAAAAAACAAAAATATATTATTTGTCTCAAATGCACTCCAGTGAAACAGTAATAATGAGCGTTTTAGGTATCCAATCCATACATGGAATATATATATATATATATATATATATATATATATATATATATATATATTAGTAATCTACGTCAAATAAACATCCACAGGATAAAAATCCAAAGAATTTCAACCGGACATATAAAGAGTACTCAATATAAAATAGAGCTTTTATATATAACTATTTTTTTTATTTATACAGACATGTACATATCCGCGACACTGGCATGTCGATGTTATTGATCAACAGCTGTTAGAAACTGAGATCTCAGCAGTCGGAAAGAGAATTGTATCATATTTGGCAAGTGCCAGTGTCGCGGATTATGTAAATGTCTGTATGAATAAAAAATAATTATATACATATATATATATATATATATATATATATATATATATATATATATATATATATATATATATATAGTCTCGGAAGTTTCTCAACCATTAAAACTATATTAAAAATTAAAAAAAAAAACAAACAAAAAAAAACTTTTAGACCCAAGTCTTTCAGTGGAAAATCACTCATGTAAGTCAATTTATTTTTTACAGTTATTATATTAGTTTGTGTCTAACCCTATTTTAAGGGATCATCAGTTGGTTACCATGAAAAACTGTTTCGGGAATTTAAAAATATATATATATTGCACTTTTAGTGTAGTATTAATACATATTGGCACTTTAAGTGTAGTATTAACACAGCATTCTTTTCATGAAGTTGAACGCTCTTATGACGTCAAGCCGCAGAAATAAGTGTTAAAATTATCACTGTTTATTTAGCTATCCAGCGCTGGCCTCGTTGTTCTAGGTGTCGGGATTTGAGTTGTAAAATACTCGTAGCCCGGGGTTTCGATTCGCGTGTCCAGTAGTGAATAGTTATATCTCTATGCTGATGAGTCCCGATTAAAAAGGACGAAACGTATACGTACATAGATAATAAACAAGAAACATATATATATATATATATATATATATATATATATATATATATATATATATATATATATATATATATATATATATGTATGTGTGTGTGGATGTGTGTGTGTGTGTGTGTGTGTGTGTTAGAGGGGCGGAGAGATACTTTTCTTTCGGCATTACGTGACCTAAATCTGCCGTATAACAAATAAACATAAACCAAACAACATGCTGCAAGAGCATAAGTTGGCAATCTCTTTTCCGTGAAGAGGCGGACGCACTAGGAATATGTAAATGGCATTTCAGTAAAAAAAAAAAAAAAAAAAAAAAAAAATAAATAAATAAATTAAAAAAAAAAAAAATAAATAAATAATAATAATAATAAAAAGATAAACATTTGCTGCCCTCCCCCTTTTGCGAATCCTTGGGCAAGCAAGTGTAAAGATTAGAGACAATGGTCACCTTAGCCAAGCGTGCACGCGGTTATTTACAAAGACTCGAGTTGCAAACACGCAGAACTTGAAATAGACAAGTTGCCCAACAATGGCGGACATTCTGCGATCACGTGACTGACAGGATCGCAAATTGACATTTTTGTCTGACACTGTTTTTAACAAATAAATGTCAAAAAGGCCATTTTCAAGGCATTACCACATTTGACTCGGCCGACCCAGTAATTTCCATTTTTATTCTTATTTTTTTTTAGATTAAAAAAAAAACGTTACTAGCTTAATTTACAACGGATTTCCAGGAACTTTAATGGATTTTTGTTAATTAACAAGATAAATATATTTTGTGTATCCTCCACTCTATAATGATGCCACCAACGCACACACACACACACACACACACACACACATATATATATATATATATATATATATATATATATATATATATATAAGTATCAATTTTTATTTATACAAACATTATTGGTTACATATGTGCATACATGTCTCGGTTGCACTTTTCCCAGAAAGTCAGCCTCATCAGAATAAGAATTTCAGAGAAATGGATAATTTTGAAGAATTTTCTCTCCTAAATAAATCATTTGGGGTTTAGTCATTTTCTATTTCTTATGAACTAGTATCGGATTACCTATTCCACTTGCTGACCTTTTTTGTTAGTGGTTGTCCTTTTTATTACTTTTCATGACGTCTCCATCACCTTTTCCTTTCCTTATTTTATTGCCCACTTCTTTCTGGGTTTCTTTAAACTCCTTAACCTACCAAGTTTTACAAACTCACTTCAGTATAAATATCTTATCTATATATCAAGAATCACACATCTATAAACAAACTCTAATAGATACGCAAGTACAAATAAATAAACAGACATTGATATACGTACACATCTAAACATGGACACACACACAGATCCACTATCAATCAAGCATATATTCAAAATACATACGTGCTTATAAATATATTATAGATGTATAACAAAATTCAATACAAAAATTCATATGTCTACACAAACACACATATATACAACTATATGCACCTACACGCGCATATCTATACACACACACATATATATACACATATATACATACATACACACACACATATATATATATATACATATACACATACATATACATATATAAATCATACATGCGCATATTCGAAACATAGATATACACGCATACACACACATACACTTTTAGTATAAATAGTTCCTAAAAATACGTACATATATGCATATATATATATATACATATACACACACTGACATATGTATATATACACATACACATATACATATATATATATACATATATATATACACATACATACATACACACGGATACACACACATATACACAGGCGCCGACAGTTCACACCTATACATATATACGAATACAAATACATAGATACACACCTATACTTATACAAAGTGCACACAAATTAATATATACAAACACACACCTAGAATATATATAAACTAGACTATGCAAATATAAAAACTACCCACAAATGTATACGTGTATATTCATAGTCAGATATACACACCACACACACACAACGTACACATACACAAACATACACATGCACAAGTCCACATACATGCATATATATACATATAAAAATATATATATATATACACATACACACACATATACATACACATATATAAAGTACACACCTAGGCATATAAATATGTGCATTCATCAACGTATACGTACACAAGAAATGAATATCAAAATCGAAATAAAAATAAAATGACATGAAAATACACCTTTTGCTGCGATATAAAATATCAGTCGAAGTAACTATACCCATACATACATATATATTTCAGTCCAATTATACACACCCACGTATGCACACACACACACACACACTTATGCCCACTAATATATATACATACATACCTAAACCATACGATTCTAAATGTATACATCATTACATATACAAGTATACTGTCATACCCGTATAACATAAATATATAATGTCATTATATATACGTACACAGACCACGTACACACATATGTGTATGTGCATACAAATACCCACATGCATGCAATCAAAATAGATTAACATGTCTACAAACATCCATATTTTAGTAATCAAAACCATTCATTATTGCTTCAATCTATCTCAGTTCAAATTACTTGCGTTTATACCTGCTATTGTTTTAATATAAAGATAAATACCCTAGATACAGGCAAACTAATGAAATACAGCGTATGCAATTACAGTTAATTCTACACATGCCTACGCACATGCATACATACACACATATACACATGTACATATACACACATGTATGCATCCACACACATACATACACACACATGCGATTACTATGTGTGTGCGCTGAGAACATTATTATAGGTTGATGTGTAGCATTTGTTGGATATTCTAGATTGTATAAGTTCAAAATTATAATGACATCATCAGAATTATAAAATACAAACAAAAACAGAATAAGAAATAAACAAAACCAAAATTAATTTAAAAAAAACGAATAAGAAATAAACACAAAAAAAAATAAAATTAAAAAATAAATAAAAATAAAAATAAAATTAGAATTAAAAATTTAATATGTGTTCCGCTAACAACGAAGTAACAGTCAGTAGAGTTATTTATGATCTAAAATCTGCTTAGTGTGTGCTCCTTTAAATGTTTGCAGTTTAAACTCGTTTCGTTTCTATAAATACATACAAACACATAAAATTGACCACCGGAAACTTCTCTAAAAGAGACTTCATAAGTACACCGTTTTGAACGCTGAATTTGGTTTCATTTTTCAAGACGCTGAGGAGCGTCTCCGATCGTTAGACGATATTCAAAGTGCAACCCTGTTAAAATAACAATACGAAATAACAAATAAATTATAAAATTAAAAACTTAGTAAAAAATTTTTTTTTTTAATTTTTAAACACAAAACTATAAATAATAAATAAAATAAAAATCAATGAATTCCAATTAAGACACTTTTTTCAAAGAGATATTTCAGTAATGCACTGTTTTTTTTCTAGCGATACACAAAGACGCCATTTCCCATGTTGGTTTTTCTCGCTCTTGTTTGAGTACGCTGGCGAGTCTCTATAGGCATAGACTTTTTAAAGAATTCTAAATGTCAGTCGATCTGAATGAAACCGCGGTACGATTCTGAAACATGTAACATAGTTTTCCAATAAATTATTTGTATCAGCTCTCACTCTTCTGCGATCGAACTCTTTATTGATTTCTTTTCAATATAACTTGACATACTATATATATATATATATATATATATATATATGTGTGTGTGTGTGTGTGTGTGTGAGTGTGTGTGTGTGTGCGTGCGTGCGTGCGTGCGTGTGTACGTGTGTGTGGAAGAGAGAAAGATGATATAGAATGATTACTATTTTCCATTTAATAGTTTCGAAGCAGATGTTGTAAGTATGGGGTTACTAAACTCGCCAAACTATGTTATATATCTCCGCGTAAACGCACAAAAAACCGTTGAACCCATTTTGTTGAAACCGCAGTCGCTTTAAACTCTCTTTTCCCAATGCCCTATCTCTTTATCTCTCTCTTACACACACGCACACACACACACACACACACACACACACACACACACACACACACACACACACAGATACACACACATATATATATATATATATATATATATATAATCTATCTCTGTCTCTACACACGCACACACCCACTCACATACATATATATATATATATATATATATATATATATATATATATATATATATGTGTGTGTTAAGGCCAAAACCAAAAGGGAAACGGGGCGCATGTCATTGTGCAGCTCTAAATTGTTTATTACGAATCTTTTGCCCTCTGAATATAATAGTCGATATAATAAACATGAACAGCTGCATAATGAATTATCTCCCCTTTGCTATTCGGTTTCATCTTGCAAAGAAGCCACCATGTTTTTTTATAGCTTTGTTTCTGGCATTTAATCTTTTCGTCAAGATCAACATGCCTCAGTTGTGGCCATATTGCCATGATGTGATTTGTTTAGGTGTTTATTCAAAGAACATGTGAAAGACAATCACTCTCACCACTTGAAATCCCACGATTGGTGTTATTTGGTGTGTATGTTTTACGGCATACCAACGCCCTTTTTCGGCAATTAATGCCGAAACTTGATACGTATTGTGAACCATTCATCATATACGTTTAGTTGACCGCAAATCACTTTTTTACCCATAGCTGGAGGGGTAAATGCAACGTAGCAGCTTCTCATTTCCTTCCTTAGTGGGGTTCAAATACGAATGTCTATGATGTAATTCAAATAGTTATGCGTGACGTTGTCTCTCATCATTATGTGTCACCTTGCAATTATCTTCAACATTAATTGTTATTAGGTGAACGTACAGAATAGTTAACAAAGCTTCCCCTCCATGTTAAGAAAGGATTTCTAAATAATAACGCCCTTGTTACACCTATATGAAATATGGCTGTTAAATAGGAAATAGCAGGATGTAATTATGTGTGAGGGAAAATAAATATCGTTCACAAAAATTTACAGAAATTCATCCAGTAGTTTTGTTTTTATTTACGAAATTCTACTTTTATCCATCGGCAGAATTTTGCCGCCATTGTCGGCATCATTATTAAAGTTATGGGAGATAATTGAAATTTTGGGGAGACAAATCAAATTTTTGGGAGATAAATCAAATTTTGGGAAGAGAAATCAAATTTGGGGGAGATAATTGAAATTTTGGGAAGAGAAATCAAATTTTGGGGAGTTAATTCAAATTTTGGGGAGAGAAATCAAATTTTGGGGAGATAATTCAAATTTTGGGGAGAGAAATCAAATTTTGGGGAGTTAATTCAAATTTTGGGAAGAGAAATCAAATTTTGGGGAGTTAATTCAAATTTTGGGGAGAGAAATCAAATTTTGGGGAGATAATTCAAATTTTGGGGAGAGAAATCAAATTTTGGGGAGTTAATTCAAATTTTGGGAAGAGAAATCAAATTTTGGGGAGTTAATTCAAATTTTGGGGAGAGAAATCAAATTTTGGAGAGATAATTCAAATTTTGGGGAGAGAAATCAAATTTTAGGGAAATTAATCAAATTTTGGGAAGAGAAATCAAATTTTTGGGAGAGAAATCAAATTTTTGGGAGATAAATCAAATTTTGGGAAGAGAAATCAAATTTTGGGGAGATAATTCAAATTTTTGGGAGAGAAATCAATGTAACAAATAAAATGGAAGATCTGCATTTACTTGGTATTATTCGGTAGTGGATCGGCCAGTTATTTTCTATTTTTACTAAATAAAAGAGTCACCACTTATCAAGGCCAGATGCCATTCGAGGATAAAGGTTAATGAATATTTATGACATTGGCTTTGAAGACGACCAAGTTGTAATCTGCTGAGAAGCAGTCCCGCGGAAATGTGTTCCACAAACGGGACGCCGTTGTCAAGAAGCTCTGTTCGTGGAAATTTTCGCTTGACGATGGGAACACCGAGGTAGAAAGGAAAGTGTTTCTTCGCTGTGGTAATAAAACAAGTTCTTGCTGTAAATATCTTACAAGGACGGAAGCAGACTACCGATAGAGTAGAGAGAGACTAGCAACACCTCTTCTGTGAAGAAGAGGTTGTAAGGAACGGAAGAGATTTTGAAGTCGATTCTGAATCCTTTCAAGGCAACGAAGATTGCTTTGAACAGCACCTCCCCAGATGGGGCAGCAGTCTCCAGCACCTATTTATCTCCAGCAGGCTTGAACACAATGAAGACTCGATGCGAAAGGAGTTTACCTTGTTTAACTGTTATTACTTACTCTCACCCTAATTTCTCTATGTTAATCGTGCTCCCTAACGGAGGCCGCACGGAAAAGAGCAAAGCACAGGACGCCCTCGCTGGTCGAAATCAGTTACGCCTTTTCATCATTTTCCAATCAAAATCAAAATCTGTTTGATTTTGATTTTGATTTTCACACATTCCTTTTACACAATGAAACACAGATGTTTATGTTTCGGATTTTTTTTAGATGAGGGTTGATAGTTAGTAGAATTTGGTATATTCGGACTACTGTTCTCATCTTGGGTGTTTTTATCACAACGTTTCAGCAGATGTAACCTCCGACCTTCGACAGAAAGATTCGGAAGTTCAACAAGGTACACTTGAAGAAGGTCGGAGGTTACATCGGCCGAAACGTTGTGATAAAAACACCAAACATGAAAACAGATGTTTATCTATTACTAATGGAGACTTGGTGTCTGTTCTGAAGCCGAAAGTTTACGATACTATTTTAGACCAATGCACTAGCTTTCAAAGCTCAAATCAGGGTAGAGAGTAGTGTAGTATCTGTTCTGTGGTAATGATAACATCATCTTAGGCCTTACCTCCTCCTTTTGGGGTGGATATATAGTATAGCTTCTGTTGTCATCAGGCTATTCTCACAAACATTACCTCCTCCGTTTGAAGATAGTGTAGTATAGGATCGTTCGTCATTATACGACAATCCCAAGCATTACTTCTTCCTTTGGGGACAGTGTAGTATATGTTCGTTCATAATATATACTAGCAAAAGTATGCTCCCTCCGAATGGAGCGTATTTTTGATAGTTTTAATAATGTACCGACCGAATTTCCAAAATCACAACCTGTCAAAACACCTACACCAGTTGCGACCAAATTTCACTCTACACATTCCATTCGTTAACCTATATTTTGCGTAACTTACTTATATATATGTAAAATATTGTTAAAAGCATACAGATAATTGATTATAAGCTTATTTATTTGTTTTATTTTACAAAACTGGACAACTATTCCTTGCATTTCCGACTAATTTAAAAATTCTGTTTTCACAGGCAACTTCGATGTGGAAATTTTAACTTGAAGATTCTTTTTGTGTAACCTGCTTCTGTCATGTTGAATAATGTTGCAATATGACTTTATACTATAGCAGTCACATGTTTTGATGTACTATTTTCTATTGGTGTAACCAGACATATAACAAGTAAGCGCTGAGTAATTGGCCTGTCAATCAATAGAATGGCTTGGCGTATGAATACAGTTTGTTGGACTAGGTTCGAAGTGCGCTCACGCAAGAATTTCTCGCAACGAACCAGTAGGGATTCAGGAGACAGACAAATTGGATGTCCTTTGTCTGGCTCGCACCAACTCACCAACCCGCAATGAAATCTGTGATGAAGCATGGCGTCTTATATTTTGTGAAGCTTGTTATTGTCTTCTTTACTCTCCTTCCAATTCACTCTTTCTCTGCCTTTTGGCCAAGATCAAAGTGTAGTATCTGTTCCGATAGATACTGCACCCCATAGACTGGTATTGTCTTGGCCTTCTGGGCTTGATTTACGCCGGTCTATGGGTCTGTTCTGTGCAGTTCTAGGAGGTCCACCCTCCCAGGCTTTACCTCCCCTCTTTGGGGAGGAGTAAGTTAATTGCTTACTGCCTGAGGCGCCCCTATCGGGGAATGCCGACGGGGCTGCCCAGGTAATTTTTAATGGCCAGAGTGCTCACCTTCTCGAGCGCTGGCTTTTAAAATCCAACTTTCCGACATTGTGTCACATATTCCTATTGTGAGTAGGGGTTAAATAACGCCTTTTGGCCAAGATCAAAGTGTAGTATCTGTTCCGATGGATACTGCACCCCATTGTTTACATAGTTCACCCCAAACAAGGTAAGTTGCCACTATAGACGTAAGAGACTACTAAGAATTAGGGTGAAAAAAAAAATTGGGGGGGGTCATCCTAAATTGGGAGCTGTGCAACGAGATACTTGTTCGCATTAGTTTTAAATGTCTACTTGTCGATACAGTCGAGGAAACAGGGAACAGGGAGAGAGTTCCAAAGACCATCAGCATGAGGAAAGAAGCTATTAGAGTAGAAGGCTCTCCGGCATCTGAGGACCTCCACAGTGAATGGATGGGATTTGGCTGATTGTCGGCTTGATCGAGTGTATTTACGTCGAGGGGGCACAAGGGCAGCAAGTTCATCGAAGTACGTGTAAGACAAGCACAATGATACAACATTGCGGCGATGGGACAGAGGCTGAACTAAAGGTCAAAGTTCTGACGATATTAGTGCATAGTTGAATACAAAGTGTTAAAAAGTAACGAAATTGTACATGCTGTGTAAGCCATACGCGAAAGAGTGCTCATCAGATTGTGTCATCATCTAACATCATATCTTCAAAGTATATGCACTCATCTCCCTACAACCATTGTATTTATTCATGCTTTTGTCTTACACTTCTTCTTTCATATCATTTACAGATTAGTATTAATACACAATATTTCCTTTAAATGTAAGTATTAGTCTAATACCTAGTATGACATCTACTTCCCTAATCCACCTGAAGAAGAGGGGGGCACTGCTCCGAAACACACGTCTGTTCCATTCGCAGTCAACACCCAAGAGGCAAGATGAAACTAGCTTATTTGACAAGTCATCTATCGTATGCGTCACTACATGTTCATAACGTCACTTCCTTGAACACGTTGTTCCTAGTTATTTGAATCGAAAAGGACATAGTACACAGCATGCACTTCTCGGACTGGACATTGATCACTTCTGACGTCCACACGCACGTCACTTTGTTTCCTAACCTTAACTTTTAGTAGGAAATCCCTTAAGGAAATCTAATTTTGTAATGGAATTTTCTTTTATACGTCATTCACACATTCTCCGTGAACTATTGTTACAGTTATTTAAGACGTATTATTTACTAAGTTTAACCAAGATGTTATAAGTTCAACCAAGATGTTTTAAGTCCAATCCCTTATCTAGAAACTTCATAAAAATTAACTAACACAGAGTAGCTAAATAGCATAGTACACGGAATGAGAATAGTCCTCAATAGTGGATTAAAAAAGAATTCGATTTTTGTGAATAAAAACACACGCTGCTTCTAAAGTCATAGCGATTTTACTTTCCAACCCACAATTGCATTTTCCCAGCAAAGCAACTTGCTACAAATCCTATTATTAATAGTATACTCTTATTGGCGTGAAAAACGTAGACCTTTGATTGATGAATAAAGCTATTATAGAAAAGAGAATAACAGTTTTTCACCCACAACAAAACACATTGCCACTGAGATGTAAGGGGGCCCCGTGAATTAGGGGTCATGCCTACAGTAACACTTTAAGTAGGTAGTTTAACAGCGAGCTGTCTGTTCACGTTACATTAAAATCCATTCATATAAGTACATTCGGGGAAGCAGGAAAAAGGGAGTGAATTCCAAAGTATATCAGTCTGAACAATTAGAGTAAAAGTCTTTCCAGAATCTCGGGACCTCTACAGTGAAGGCGTGGGATTTTGTTACTTGTCGGGTTAATCGGGGGTATTTACATCGAGGGGCACAAGTGCTACGAACTCGTTGGAGCACATTCCATTAAAGTACTTGTAAAACAAGCGCAAAGATGCAACATTGCGGCGATGGGACTGGGGTTAGATCTTTGTTGATAGGACGGGACCTATTAGATTGTAGACTCTTGTTACCAATAGAGAGAGACTAGTGAGTGATGCATCGGCCCAATATTTGATGCACAAACGAATGGTAGCTTTGTAGAGATATAGGATACTGGCAGATGTTAGTAATTTTCGAGGAAGCCCACATGCTTTGCAGCAGCCTTGGCAATGCCTTCTATGTATTGGTTCCAATTTATGTTACCTGTGAATGTTAGTCCGACGAGTTTGAATGATGAGCTATCGGCTAGAGTGTTATTATCCATGGCAATCGGTTGCTGAAAAGGTTCTATATAATTGTTGAAGAAGTGGAGCTGTGTCTTATTAACACTAAATGCTACTATCTATTTACGTGTCCATTCCACTCCAGACTGGAGTTCATTTTCTACGGTTCTAGGCATTGCCTTGGATATGTGTACATTTGTTTTCCCCCCACACGTCTGGTAAAGGGGGAAAGAGAGAAAGATAGAGAGACGGATTGAGATAGGTAAAGAGATCGAAGGTTTAATATATAGATGGTACACATATTAACCTCTTCTATTATGTTTTTATAGCCCCAGGCAACGCCAGGTAGCCGTGCTAGTCTTATATATAAAGAAAAACTTTTTCATCGTTAATCTTTAGCATTTTTAGACGTGTTTCATGACAGATTAAACAGAAATTACAGTTCAATGCCCATCTGTTAATCTTCAGAGAATATTAGAATGTGTGTTCAAATTGTAGCAAAATCTTAAAACATCAAAAACCAGAAGAAAAATAAACGTATATATAGTAATTTAGGTAAAGTTTGTATCCACATTGTAAATAACAGAGAATCTTTTCTGTGTTTATATAATAGTGCCCAATAAAAAAAATAAAGCTGTTTACAGATTATAAAAGTTTTAATTGATGCAAACATAATTTGGCTACAGATTTGAAAAACCTATTTTAGTCACAACTATAAAAAGCTAGAATTTATCAAGCCAGAACGTCTCCACTTTACCCATCTATATTGTCAGATGAGGCAAATCCAATCTTTAAAGGACACGTGTTTGATTCAACTAACCGTTAATTTATTTATTTTATTAAATCATCTGAATTTTCAAATCAAGTTGAACAAAAGTGTTTCCGGTATAAAAATCAAGTTGAACAAAAGTATTTCCGGTATAATTGTCTGGGTCATTAAAATTAACGTGTCATAAACTAACGTACAAGTAACAGGTCTTTGCACACACAAAGCAAGTTGACATGAGAGCGTAGAAAAGCATACGCTCAACCGCCTGGTCTTAATATGACAAAACTGACAAGCACGTATAAATCATTTTACAGACATAGACACGCGTACAAATAGCATTTGCATAGAAATACGTAAACATAGGCGAAGGAAAAATATATTTAAATTAAATTAAGATCAATAATACGGCATTTAAAGATAATTATTGTTGAGACATTTCATGGCTATACAACTGCACATTCATAAGAATGCATATAAACAAAAGTATAATATATGTACGTATATGCGCACACACAAATATACATGCACAGCACACGCACTCAGATATATACGTCTGCACATGTGTATACTCACACCACACACTCATATATAAATATATACACATATATATAAACACATTCATTGACTTACCATATTTTTGCTCTATCCAGTATATTGAGCTTTCCTTATTTCACAATAGGTCCAACTCTCTAAAAGTTTACTTTTTAGTTATAATTTACATATATATATAAACACATGTACATATATATATATATATATATATATATATATATATATATACGTATAGACATATACATGTGCATATATACGCATCTTAACATATATACAGACGCACGTATATAAACACTAATACTTCACCACACAATAAATTAATAATAATAATAATAATAATAATAATAATAATAATAATAATAATAATAATAATGATAATAATGATAATAATAATAATAATAATCACTCACCCACCCACCCCCCAAAAACAAAAATTAGAAAGAATTTAAATAATTCTTTTTTTTTTAAATAAGGGAATAGAAAAGGAAAAGAACAAAAAAGAAAAAGAAAAGGAATTGAAAGGAAAAAATTAAAAAATTAAAAAGAAAAATTGATTTTTTAAAATTTTTATTAAAAAAAATTTTTTTTAATTAAAATTTTTTTCTTTTAATTCATTTATTTATTTTATCTGGTGCCGGCCTAGGCTGACACCAGACAACATATTTGTAGAGGGTCGAGGAGGATGAGAAGACCGAGGAGGGACAGCGCAAACCAGACCTCCACTGGAAAAGTGCAGAGAGTGTTGAGACCTTGAGGAGGCTTGTTGCCACCCAAATCCCTGAGAAGACCAATTGTCCTTACCAGCGAGAAATCAATGGTAAAAGACTATTGCGATACCGCATCGTTATCGAAAAGAGGTGAAGAACACTGGAAGTCTGGGGAAACTTTTTGTCACTCAGACTCCAGGAAATACCACTGGTTGTTGTCGGTGAGCAATCACTGACGATGATCTGTGTGAGAACTCCTAGTTAGTACAAATAATAATAATAATAATAATAATAATAATAATAATAATAATAATAATAATAATAATAATAATAATAATAATAATAATAATAATAATAAACAAGACAGGGTAGAATGGATGAGATAAATAAAAAAAAAAGTTTAGTATAATAAAATGTATATATAAATCGTATTGCGTGCTTCAAATGTGAATACAGACAAATGCACTAATACCAACGATGCTACATGCATATGTATATATAATAACATATATAAACATATATTTTTTACGATTCGGATAGGATAAAATTATGGTCATACTGTTACATAGCCATTAAAAATCTCGTTACAAAATCACATATATGTAACAATATGAATTCGGTTTAAACGTTATTAGATGTCTTAAAACTAGTTTTCTCTTCTCTTTAACATATACGCTTTTCGCGTATTTTACACTTAACGTGTGCGTGTGTGAGTTGGTTCTTTATAGTGAGGGAGTGTACAATCATTAATTGCTCTTAACTTATGTATGCGGGTGTGGGCGTTCAGCGACTTGTTTCTTTTAACGTATGTATGCGTATGTGAATTATACGCGTATGGGTTTACAATCCGTAGTGATATCTTTTAACGTGTATCGGTCCCTTTCTTTTTATTTCTTTTACTACAAAATGTTCACTCAAATTAAAGCAAAGTCTACCTTTTACTTTTCTTCGTTTTCTCCTTCGTCGCTGCTGTGATTCGTCTTCGCTTTCAGTGGCCGCCATATCGTCGCGTAGATTTCTTCTTCTTTTCCGTCTCCGTTATCGCCATAGTGTTAATATCGTCTTTCTTTCTTTTTCTGTGTGTCTAGTCTCATCAGTGTGTCTAGAGAACAAATCTTTACTTCTATCGACAAAGGGGAGTCTGAAGACCGAGTTTCCGAAAGGTTCAAAGGGTTTTTTAAAAATTTTCTCTGAATTAAAACACACACAGGGAAAGGAGGTCCGTTATATCTTAACTACAGTCTATCTTATCTTTTAGTTATATCTTGACTTGTTACTTATTAGAAGACAATTACATAACGACTTAATTTTCATCACATATGTTTTTCACGTCTGGCTCACTTGAAATCCATGGCAGACTCTCTCGAAACTCTTGTTTCTTTGTGCGCAACAACAAGTTACCCCATCGCGCTCTCGATCTGTCGGTTTCTATCTCTGATCTTTATTGATCCCAACGCTTTGTTCTCTTGGTTTTAAGTTGATGTATGCGTTACTCACTCGTGGGAAAACAGATTCAATTCCCAAATGTTTGTGTCAGCCCAACATTCACTCAGCCATATAATTTCGACTGCAGTCCCAATTCATACTTACTGAAGTACACGTTTTAAACATGGGACCCCCATAATCTTAAAATACATCTTACATGCATTAAATATGCGAACCCTGCATACCCGATACACCACCAAACAGTGTTACATCCATACTAGTACCTTTAGATGCAAACATAGTTGAACAAATACAAATCTACATACACAAGTACATAACCTATTTCTCTTACAGCAAACAAAATAGGTGCATATATTCAGATAAGACACAAATCAGGGCACATACTGTATAAATGGCTATATGCAAGTGGTCGAGTACCTGTACACCGATATATAAACATCTAAAGTCATACACTTATGCATATCAATTTAGATAGACTTAATTAGCATATATTATATATATATATATATATATATATATATATATATATATATATATATATATACGTTTATAAAACAAAAGGTAACAAACAAATGAACATATAGGTAGGCAGGAACGTTATGTTAATCATAAATTAAGAGCTCTTGTTATTATTATTTTGACCAGTGAGCGTTTCTCAGATTCCTGGGGTTATGTGTGAATTTTATTGTATATACAATTAATCGAAATTTCCGATGTTTTGTTAAGGAATTTTTCTCTTGTTACTAAATCTAATTGTTTCTAATTTTTTTTTAGTAAAAGTGTGTTTCAAGATCTGCAAGTGCTATTTTTTCTGAGTGTGTTCAACTTAACTGTTTGCGTTTTATTATAAAATATTGGGCAGGGGATGTTCTATCTTTATAATTATTATTGGTATCATTATTATTAAATGGAACATTTATGGTTGTAGTATCTTACTTTAAAAGTGTTTTCAGTAATGCCTATATAGAATCTATTTTCTGTTGGATTTTCTCTAGTTGTAATAGTGGCAAAATAAACTACAGAGGAAATAAACACTTTTGCTATAGAAAGAAATCGTTTACATGTTTACAGTTATTTCTGTTGAATATCGTATGGAGAAAGTTAATTTCGTTTGTTAATCTTTAAGGTAAACAAAAGGTGTTTATGTTCACCTACTTTGAAATAATCAATCTAAAAGAGAATCAGCAACAACTTATTTATTTTAAATTATTATTATTATTAGTAGTAGTAGTAGTAGTAGTAGTAGTATTGTTTGAGAGGTAAAGTATTAGTATGTATATGCAATTTTGTAGATTGTATATGTATGTATATATGCGTATACATGTACATAGATATGTGCGTATATATATATATATATATATACATATATATATATATATATATATATATATATATATATATATTTATCTACATGTATTATTTTATTATTTATTATTAAAACTGAGACTACAGCAGTCAAATCACATCCCGTAGCTGCAATCAGTCCTCCATGCTAGTCCCAGGCCATCTGGCCTTGTCATGCGCAAGTTGTCGTAGGCAATGAAGTTGTTCCGCTGTACATAGTGGTCCTAGTCCCGCCTGCTTGAGGTCAGCACGTAGTGTGCCTAGCAGATTTGTGCAGTGCTGTCCTAGTCGCGGTTGGTAGGCTTGCGAACCAGTAACGGCAAAGTCTAGTACATATATATATATATATATATATATATATATATATATATATATATATATATATATATATATATAGTAAGCAATGAAAATATATATGGCAATCAAGCTTATTTTCATTGCTTACTACCTAGCTCTACTTACGTATCGAGCACTGTTGAAGTAAATACTGAAAACTGATACATAAAAAAATATATCTCCTTATAATATTTTATGTGGATACATGAAGTACTAATATATATATATATATATATATATATATATATATATATATATATATATATATATATATATATATATATATGTATATGAGTGTATGTGTGGGTGAGTGTAAGCATCTGTGTTTATACGTACATGTATTCTATTTATATATATGTACTTATATGTATGTGTATTTGTGTAGCTGTGTTATTTGCAAGTTTTCGAGGAATAATATCTTTAAATTGTCATATTATTGATCTTAATTTAATTTAAATCTATTTTATCTTCATTTACGTCCGCTCTGGTTGTGTATCTATATGCAAATGCTATTTGCACGCATGTGTATCTATATGCAAATGCTATTTGCACGTATGTGTATCTATATGCAAATGCTATTTGCACGCATGTGTATCTATATGCAAATACTATTTGTACGCATGTCTATGCCTGTTAAGATGTGTGTGTTTTACATATGGTTGTCAGCTTTGCCATATTAAAGTCAGACGGTTCGGCGTATGTTTCTCTACAACCCCATGTCAACCTGCTTTGTGTGCGTAAAGGCGTGTTACCTGTACGTTACCTTTGATGACCCAGACAAGTATACCGGGAATATCATTCTATTTTTGTTCAGCTTGATTCGAAGATGTTCAGGCAAGAAATTCAGAATATTCAATAAGATTTAAAAAATGAACGGTTAGATTGATTCTAAAATAGTTTGTATTAATCACGTGTCATTTAAAGATTGGATTTGCTTCATTCCACAATATGAAATTAGAGACGTTCTAGCATGATAAAGTCTAGCTTTGACTGAAGTATATCTTTCAAATGTGTAGCGGCAACACTATTCCTGGCAGCGCCAAATGGCTCAAGTGACTCAATCGCAGTCATTTAAAAATAAAGAATAGTCTTCAACATTAAAGATAAGCATATAATTGTCTCCCCCCCTCGAATACATTTTTTCGGTTTATTTTTATTTTTCTACTTTTCCACTAGCCGCCAGCGGCCGGCAGCACTTTTCCTGGTCCGCAGCGGCCTGTAGAGGCCCGCAGCGGCCCGTAGCGGCCCGTAGCGGCCCGTAGCGGCCCGTAGCGGCCCCCAATGCCAAATAGCTCAAGTGACTCAATCGCAGTCATTTAAAAATAAAGAATAGTCTTCGACATTAAAGATAAGCATATAATTGTCTCCCCCCTCCTCGAATACATTTTTTCGGTTTATTTTTATTTTTCTACTTTTCCACCAGCCGCCAGCGGCCGGCAGCACTTTTCCTGGTCGGCAGCGGCCTGTATAGGTCCGTAGCGCCCCGCAGCGGCCCGCAGCGGCCCCCAATGCCAAATGGCTCAAGTGACTCAATCGCAGTCATTTAAAAATAAAGAATAGTCTTAAATATTAAAGATTTATTTGCAAAAATTCTAAAATTTGTTTATTCCCAAATATTGACTATTGTTTTCTGATAAAAATTGAAAAGGAACTTTAAAAAACACAATACAAAAAAAGTTTCCCACAAGCAAAAAAAAAGAACATTGCAATTTGTTTTTAATAAATGTTTGACTCATTAATACATAAACTAACTTGTTCTTTTCACTTATATTTTGATTTCTTTAAAAAATAGAAATATATTACAAATTCAAAATCACAATAATAGCATATCTAAATAAAAAAACACTTAAACAGTTTCAGCACGATACAATATACAGGTCAGTAGATAATTAGACTCTACTGCGTTTGGTATAAGTCTTGTTAATGCTATTGTTACTTTTTCTTTTTAATTTTTCGACTGTTAACTTTCCTGCACAAATATATATTTTATGTTATACTTAATCTTTTGCACTTTAAGGACCGGAATGAAATAATAACGTTATTATTTAGAAACCCATTATAAATTTTTCAAAAAACACCCATTATCTAATATATAAAGTAGAGACAATTTTCCCCCTGTACCTTCTCGGAGTATAGGAAAATAACCACATGCATCAGAGGCTACTAAACTCACCCCTATACTACACTTATTCACTCGAGCGTGTTTTAGTAAATTTCTTATTATTTTTTTCTACCTAACACTAAATATTACATTTGGCCCACCATCAACGTTTCTCCGAAAAACCAACTCCATATAGGTGGTAGCAAAAACTTTTCTCCCTGACAATTCTGTACTGTCACTCTACTCATCGACACCGGGAACTAATACACACAGTTTGATTTTCACAAAACACCGGTTCTTATTTATTATTTGCCTGGTATTAATTTACTACATAATATAAAGCTATACGCAGAGAATTAATGACCGCTCCCGTTCACTTCGATGATTTTCCGTGAATATCAGATTACGTTATTTCTAATTCTACCTATGACTTCTACATTTATATTCATTCCGGAATTCAGCGAATGAAATTAAGAAACACAGTTCCTGCAACATTTATTCATTGAACATGGCGGCTATAATTTCTTGATCGAATCGACATCTTATTTAATTCAATAAATGCCAAGATACTGGTAGACCTCGATACATTTACATTTTAAACATCATACACATTTAACACGCTTATTCTGAAAAACTTGCCCATGACCTAAACCGTGTCAGTGTTTAACTTAATATTTGGTTGGCAGAAGCTAAATGTTAACATAACACGCATGCCAACAATCAAGCTTCAGTTAATTGGCCTATTTTCACGTGTATTTTTAAGCCGAAACCGTGGTGCAGTCGTTAAGAAGGCAGGTTTCATGATCACCAGTTTTAACGTTCGATCCCTTTCTACTCTACCACCTTTTTCATTTTTTTAAAATTTAATACATTCGCCAACACGGTAGACGGGGGGGGGGGGGGAGGAAACAATAGGCCGTTTCCTTTTTTTATTCGACGTCATGCAATAGGTAGTACTTTCTTCCGTCCAACGCCGGGCGACAGGTTCCGCTAGTAAATAATAAACAAAAACAATATTTCATATTCATATATATATATATATATATATATATATATATATATATATATATGTGTGTGTGTGTGTGTGTGTGTGTGTGTGTGTGTGAAATATTGTTGTTTTTTTAAATTTATAATGGGTGTTTGATTTTTTTTATTTATAATGGGTTTCTAAATAATAACGTTATTATATCAGCGCTGTCCTTAAAGTGCAACAGATTAAGTATAACATAAAAGATACTGAAAAAATTGTATTCGGGGGAGGGGGGGGGGCAATAAAATGACAATTATATGCTTATTTTTAATATTGAAGACTATTCTTTATTTTTAAATAACTGCGATTGGGTCACTTCAGCCATTTGGCGCTGGCGGCCGCTGGCGGACGCAAGCGGCCGGTGGAAAAGTAGAAAGAGAAAAATAAACCGAAAAAAACTGTATTCGAGGAGGGGGAGACAATTATATGCTTATCTTTAATCTTGAAGACTATTCTTTATTTTTAAATGTCTGCGATTGAGTCACTTGAGCCATTTGGCGCTGCGGGCCGCTGCGGGCCAGGAAAAGTGCGACACAATGTGTAGCGAAATTATGTTTGTCTAAATAAAAACCATAATAACCAGTATGTATATATATATATATATATATATATATATATATATATATATATATATATATATATATATATATATATATATATATATATATATATATATATATATATATATATATATATATAGGCAGCATCCTTTAGTAGATCCTTTCAATAATTAGGAACTTAGTTTTGGAGGGGAATTGGCTGATGAATTTGCCAAGAAAAAAACATATACATAGGTTTGACTACCACGATATTGTCGAGAAGATTGACGATGCATTTGTCTGATACTAGCGCCATAGCCCAACAATTAACTAAAGACCACTCCTGTCCCCGATCGGAATTCAGAAAACTCTCAGCAGAAAATACCAAAATCTTAGAATTTAGTACTAACAAACAAAAACTCCATATATTAGAAGCCATATATATAAAAACAAACAAAAAACCTAATTAATAGAATAAACTTTAATATCAGTAATAATATTCTAAAATGTTTATAGCTTCAAATATAGTTTCGTACTTAGTACATAATTCCCACCGAAAACCTTCTATAAATACTAACACATGGTCTATACTTGATTAACCTCATTACCCCGAGGATGGACCCAGATTGGTCCGAAAGTACTTGGGAGACAAATCCAAACTATGGCAAATTCATCAGCCAATTCCCCTTCGAAACTAAGATCCTAATTCGGACTATTGAAAGGATTTATCAAAGGATATCTAGACATGAGTTGTCTCTTATATTCAACAATATATATACATATATATATATATATATATATATATATATATATATATATATATATATATATATATATATATATATATATATATACAGAAGGTGGAAGATAAGAATAAAAAATGTATAAATACAATATGTATTAAGACATCAGAAGTTCAAAAGCAAAGAGAAATATGAAAATCAGTTATAACGTAGACAACACGATTTACCGATGCTTCTAATATAGGTCTATTATATTTAGGCAAACATTATTTTTTATAAACTGCTTGATAAAACTGTTATTTTTATTTTTTCAATTTTCTAAATAGTCCATTTAATATTTCGGTCAAATGTGTGTATGTAAGTGTTCCGTAGGTTTCTTGTTTCATTTTTCTTTCTTTTTTCGCCAAATCATCATCAGGTGGTGTTAGTCTTTACTGTTAGGTTTTTTTAACGGCTATTGTTATTTATTCATGTTTTTCTAAATGAAAATATGCTGCTAAAATGCACACACAATATATATATATATATATATATATATATATATATATATATATATATATATATATATAGAGAGAGAGAGAGAGAGAGAGAGAGAGAGATAAAGAAAGAAAGAGAGCGATGATACTTTAATGATATATTTAACCAATAGACTATCAAGATAAAAACAAAGCTCAATATAGTGTATAGAGCAATACATATATATATATATATATATATATATATATATATATATATATATATATATATATATATATATACATAATTTATACATAATATATATACAGGGTGTTTCAAAAGTCTTGGGAACATAACGATTTTTAATAACTCAAAAACTATTAGGAGTTGAAAAATGAAATTGGTACCGTTGGAAAGGTTAAAGTTTCAAGTTTTGTGGGGAATCTTCAAAGTTGCTCAATATGAGCACCATTCGTCACACGGCAGACATCTAGTCGATAGTCCATTTCCTGCCGAACGCGTTCCAGCATCTTGACGTCAATGGTTCCCACAACTGCCGTTACTCGAGCCTTTAGTTCGTCAATATCTCTTGGAAGGGGCGGCACATAGACTTGTTGCTTGACAAAGCCCCAAAGGAAAAAGTCACACGGGGTAAGATCTGGAGACCTAGGAGGCCAGGGCATGAGAACGTCATCACCTCGTCCAGATCTCCCAATCCATCTACCAGGCAGCCTTGTGTTAAGAAACTGCCTTACTCTAAGACTCCAGTGTGGTGGTGCACCATCTTGTTGAAAAATGAAGTCATCAGATTCTGCTTGTTCCAACTGAGCCATTAACCAGTCTTCCAGCATGTTGAGATAGGATTCACCAGTGATAGTTGCCTCTTCAAAAAAGAACGGTCCATAGACACCTTTCTTGGAAATTGCACAAAACACGTTCACTTTTGGTGAATCTCGCTCGTGCTCAAGACGTTCATGAGGATTCTCAGTACCCCATATGCGAGTGTTATGCTTGTTAACTTTGCCATTCAGATGGAAGGTCGCCTCATCGCTAAAAACAAGCCGGTCATCAAAGCCGTTATCTTCCAACTTCTCTTGCATTGCAATGCAAAAGTCACGGCGAAGTGGCTTATCAGTGTCCTTCAACTTTTGGACTAACTTGAGCTTGTAAGGTACCATTTGCAGTCGTTTCCTTAAGACACGCCAGACAGTTGCTGGAGCAAGCTGAAGTTCCCTGCTGGCTCTTCTCACTGATTTACGGGGGCTCCGCTGAAAGGCTGTCCGAACTTGCTCAACTGCATCTTCTGAAGTTGAAGGGCGACCTGTTGGCTTACTTGGGCACAAGCACCCATCTTTCACAAATTTAGCATGCCATCTGACAATGGATTTCCTTTCAGGGGCTTCTTTTTTAAATTTCCTGCGAAATGCACGCTGAACACATGTCCACGATTCAGTTTTTGCAAATTGGAGGACGCAAAATGCCTTGTCTTGTTTAGAGAACGCCATTACTGCACCTGGAAAGATAACACGAAAATCATTAGTATGACCAAAAACTTGATTAAGCAAGCTTTAAAATGGCACCAGTTTCATTTTTCTACCTGGAATAGTTCATGAGATATACGCATTTGTAATGTTCCCAAGACTTTTGAAACACCCTGTATATATATAATATATATAATATATATATATATATATATATATATATATATATATATATATATATATATATATATATATATATATATATATATATATATATATATATATATATATATATATAGCTATATATATATATATATATATGAAAATTCACACATTAGAAGCGTTGGCGAAATTGCAACGATAAAGAGAATATTTTTTTATAAAATATTTAGAAAACCTTAACAACGCAAATTATTGTTTTTAAAAATAAATTATTTATTTATCTTAAAAACATTTTTTTTTTAACTTGAGCGCTTTCGGTAATAATATTTACCACCTTCAGAAGAATAAGAATATTTTTTTCTCTTCTTTTTCTTCATTTTCTTTTCCTCCCGACTGAGACAAATATATATATATATATATATATATATATATATATATATATATATATACTCGAATAAACACAACCGCATCCATACACAAACACATACTACATAAGAACTTTCCATGTTTTTGTAGATTCATGGTATATATATATATATATATATATATATATATATATATATATATATATATATATATATATATACCATTTCTTTGATCTTCCACTAATATAAAAATATGTCCTGATACGACCTATATATCTATTATCAAAGAAACCTCCTCAGATTCTGAACTTGTCAGAAAAATAAAAACAAATATGAAGCGAATCTAGTTTAAAGCGTATTTTACTGGTCGCGAATTCTCGTTAAGTGGCGGTTTGCCGAGACACAACTAGAATAACTATTTGAAGCGGAAGCCCCCACCACCCATTTCCCTCTTGAAGGGATCAAGAAGAACTGCGAAAGGGAAAAGGGGTTTATAGGCAACCTCTTCGGTCTGTCAATCATAATGGAAGTTGGTTGGAAAGTGGAACCAAAAGGGGATTCTTATTTCTGAACGCTATCAAAGGGACGTCGGTTGACGGCGATGCGAAATTGGCAAGTCATATCGAATTTCGAACGACGTCTCTTTTCCTCACTTTAATCACTCAACCAATCAGCGGCTTGGTATCATTATCTTGCCGGTTAAATTCACGATTAGTACACAGTGTGAGGCTAACTGTTACTTTCGAAATCTACTTCCGGTTAGTCTGCGTTCAAAAGATACGAAGTAGTAAAATGTGAGCGGAAAGGAAACGGTAACTTCCGACTGGAGTTGTATATCAGGACTTTTCGAAGTTCCTTCAATCTCGAAACATCTCAAATTTATGGCAATTAAATAAACAGAGAATAGTCCCATAATCCAACAAATCTAAGTACAATAGACATCCGGTTAGTTGCAAAAGGGAACCCGCAGAAGATATACAACCGTCGCTTTCGGTTCAATAAAACAACTTACTAGAGGAGGGTATAACGATGACTACCATATCCATGTTCAAAGCCGCCTTCGACAAACACCCAGACTGTATACGAATGTAAATAACTTCGACCTGTCTTTATAAATGGCTGGTTGCACTTTTAATTTACGGACGTAATTGTAGACAACTTACGTAACATATTTTAAAAAATAATTTCATCTTTTTCATTCATCAATCGCTGTTTGTACTAGAATGCAATTGTCTTAGTTTTGAGGCATGGCTTATTTGTTTGTGTCCGCGCTATTGATTTAGTAATATAGGTTTTTAAAGATATGTTCATCATGTAAATGTGTCATTCACTGTTTTCACTTCGAGGACAAACAAACGACTTCATTTTAAAAAGGGGAAATATTGCAGGCTCTGTGTGTGTGGGCGTTTTTGGGGTGTACGTGCGTTTCAATTCCTGAAACTGAAACCCTAGAAGCGAACGTTCAGGAACATCGCGTGTAATCAAAGACAGACGCAAAGAAATAGGGAGCAACTCTCTTATGAAAACACAAAGACAAATATCTGAGGAGATTCTCAAGAGAATTTATCCGTGAAACAAACAAGTTTCCTGACCTAGATATGAGAGAATTATATAAACTCGCAGAACCCCGTGGAAATTGAACGGTTGTTTGCCTGCCATCTTTCGTTTTACGATAAGACAATATCTTGTTTTTCTCACACAACGAAAAGAAAATTCTTCCTTTCTTTCTCCGTGTGTCTAGCGTCAGGAGGAACGTCCATGAACAGGGCTTATTTATAAGGGCTTCTCGCATATGTAACATATTATCACGAGACTACTTCTCTGCATATTACAACACGATCGTCTTCAAATGTCAACAAATATCGTCCTCATAAGTAATCAAATTAACTTCATTCCATTAACAATTTTCAATTATTTTCAATCCTCTCATAATATGCTTCATCTTTAAACTGAAAATCATTAACTCTTAGCCTCGCGTAGTTTTTGGCCTTGATAAGTAGTGACTTACTAGTTATAATAATACAAACCTTTCGTTTTTAAAGACACCACCCACTCTCCAAATGTGTTCTATTTCTGCTACTTAGATCCCACTCCCACTTAGAGATTGACCGGAAAACCAGAAAGGGTTGGGAGGGTCTTACTGACAGGTTTTTGCTTTTTTCCCCCCACTCCCCATTATACTCTAATGAAGTTCTGTATATATAACCATATTTATGAAAAATAAAAAAAATTACAAACCAATTAATGGATATCTTAAGTAGGACGTCCCCTAGAGTAAATGTGGTATTGTGGTGACTGAGATTATTCTAGTTAAGGGTATGATAAACATTTATATAACTTTAGACCAAGGATGACAAACGACACCCATTACCCCACACTTTTGATGACCTTGTGCCTAATTTGTTTTGAATGTAATTTTTAAAAATATTTTCTGCAAATAAATAATTCAAAGTGTAGTATCTGTTCTTATACAACACTTCATCTGTTTTGTCCTCTGTAAGTCAAGGAGAAATCCTTCTTTTTATACTAATGGTTCACCATTTACCAAGGCCAAAAGCCACTCGAGGATAAGGGTTAGTGAGATTTTCAGTGTGATAATGGATAGCACTATCGAGGATTGAGAACTATGATTAATTCACAGGACGACTCACTAATTTGTTGACATTCGTCGGAAATATTCCCGCGGTAACGTGTTCATCAGATGGGAGGTTCATGGAAGTTCTGTTCAATTTTAGGGACACAGAAGAAGAAAGGGGAGTTCTTGGCAGTGATGATTACAAGACGAGTTCTTGCTGAGAAGATTTTACGGGGGTGGAACCAGAGATTGAAGCTCAGTCGAGCACCTCCCATTGAAATACCGATAGAGTAGAGAAAGACTAGCAACGTCTCTTCTGTGAGAAAGGGTTGCAGGATATAGAAGAGATCATCTCCCACAAGATTGCGAAGTCAATTTTGTACTCTGTCAAAGCTAGAACGAGTGCTCTGAGCGGCACCTCCCCATATTGGGCAGCAGCACCTCCCCATCTTCGGCCGCCTCTGACTCTTATACAGAGGATTGTATCAGGAGTCAGATACTTTCTGAAGCGGTAGAATTATCCAACCATTTTTCCAGCGACTTTGACATCGGATTGTATGTAAGTCTTTCATTTCAGAATTAGGGTGAAAGTCAGTTCTATGAGCTTCTCAAAGAAATGGGGCTTCCTCAAAGAAATGGAGCTTCCTCAAAGAGAGGGACATTTATTTCAACTGAGGCAAAATGAGGATTCGAGCATTGGTTGTTAAAGGATGAAAGTTTGTTTGGGGGGGGGGAAGGCGTTAAAAGTTACAAGCAACTTCCCCCTCCCCCTATTGCACCACATGCTCCAGGTCGGAGGAGATATTATAGCAAAATTATCATCAGTGCTCTTCGAAGTGCTGCCATAAACAGTTGTGTCGTCAGCATAGATGTCAACAATTGATCCCAGAATATGATTTGCAAGATGATTGATGAAGATAAGGAAAAGGGTTGGGCCCAGAATGGATCCTTTAGGTACGTCAACATTGATTTCATCTGCTCCAGACTTCAGTTTATCCACAACTACATCCATGGACCTATCAAATAAAAAAAGGATTTGAAAGTCAAGAAGACATTTCCGGATATTCCATAGCTGGAACTCCCTCCCTACTCCCTGTTTTCCTGACGTTACTGGCATTCAGAAATGTAAACCTACATCTTGCTGCGCAGCTCCTAATTTAGGTTGACCCCCCTAACCTTCACCCTTTTTTCTCAATAGCCCCTTACGTCTACAGTGGCGGCCTACCTTGTTTGGGGTGAACTATTATAAACAAAAAAAAATTTAAGCTAGAAAGCTTGTAATGTAAACTTTTGTGCGAGACTCTATCAAAGGTCTTTGATATATCAAGAGTTACCGCCCTTGAGACGATCCCCTGTCGATAAATTCACTGATTCTGTGATATTACAGTCAGTACACCAGCTGTTGATATTGCCGGAGAAAATCCACTTTACTTGTCACTATGCAGATTGATTTAGTTCAGGTGATTGATAACTTCTTGGTTTATCACAGATTCAAACAACTTACTCATGACACACAGGAGACTGATCGGTCGGTATCGAGATGAACAAGACCAATCTCCAGTATTTTGAAATACTGATCAGACGGACGAATTTTTCCAAGCAAATGAGAAACAACGATTGAACAGCTTTGTAAGGGTAGGAGCTAGTTCCGGCTGCAGCTTCTTTTGCACAATAGTTGGAATATTGTCAGGATAAGTTGCTTTCCTTGCTCTAGATTGTTGCTGAGTTTAGAAAAATCTCGAACAGATATGTGGATGTCGCTTAGAGTATTTTCCATTTTGGAGAGACATTCTAGGAGTAGGTGACCCTGATCGCAAAAGGTTGAATTTGATGTAAAATCTTTTTGCAAACAATTTAGTTTTGTGTATGTTGAGGAGATCACTTCCGGTCTGTTAATAAGATTTGTAATAGATGTCCTACATCTGTTCAGCACTTTGTTTGTTATCCTCCAAGACTTATGGGAACCAAACCTCTGCCCGCCAACCATAGATCTAACAGATTTTACTCTTTCGCGTTTTTTATAACTCTTTTACAGTAATTGCGGTTTTGGTTTCGTGGCATCCATTTTGTTGAAAACTATGGAAATAGTGATTTCTGTGAGCAATCTTTCTAGACTGAAACAATTTTTATTTTTGTTCCAATGCAGAGTGTCCCTTTTTGGGGAGCTGAATGCCCCCCTCATTAAAAACCAACCTTGTGTCTACCTCTTTTCTCCGTTGGGAGGCAAGCAAATGGGAACAAATAAAACAAACGTTTTAATTTATTTATCGTAACAATTTCAATCTTTAAAAAATAGTCACTTTCTTACCGTGAAAATAATTGTCAGCTGAATATCTTTTAAGCGATTTAAATCGAAGTACACAAAAGAAAATTTTTTTTACAGCTTATAAGGTACGTGAAGGTGCGAGATTTGCCTAAAGGATACTATGGAATCGTCTGTGTCGAGTTAGAATCCTATAGAATCCGTTGTGCTTTGTTAGACACTAATACCGTTTGAAAATGTGTTGCACTTTGGTGACCAATACTTTAATCTCTACAGCAATGAACTTTCGTTTCGCCCTCTTGTAACGAAAGCCAAACGAAACTTTTTACCGTCTTACAAACGCTGTTAAATGGCTCGGTGGCTAATTGGTTAACGACGCGGATTGAGGACCTGGTTGTGCCGTGTTCGAATCCAGTTCGTTCCACATAAACACTTTCATCAAAACCCACACCTAACCTCGTGTCTAGAGAGGAGGTAAATAAATACTTTCATTACTTTTTTTCTTTGTACCAAAAATAAAACGTAACTTCCATGAACAGAGTTTCTTTCCTAGAACATTCCATATGTGGAACAAACTACAACGAGGTTGCTTCTAAACCGACTACAATATGGTCGTCTTCAAGTCTAATGTAAACAAATACTTTTTGAGCCGTCCTCATAGGATAATATATTTCTCTTAAGTAATCTTCTGCCTATTGCACCCACTGATTCTAATCCTCTCGTTGTGGCGTTCATCGTCACACTTAAATCTATTTGACCCTTTATCCTCTCTGTGTTTATTAAACTTTCATAATATATGCATAAAAAGTAAAATATTCTATTCAAAATATTTATAAAAAATAAAGAATAGAAGATTGAAATAGTCCATTATACACAAAGAGAATATAGAAATATCACCACATGCAGGAATACTATTGAACCAGTACTTGGAATGGAAAATAGAGAAAGAGAGGGGGAAGTAGAGATATAGGGAAAAGAAATTAGCTTATTTGGGATTTTAAATTTTTATATTTTTATATAATTAATTGGCTTAAAAAAAAAACACTTTTTCCTCATTCAAACAATTAAATCCGATCTCAGTGTGTAACCAGCTTTTCTGGTTCTTAATAAAAGTTGCTTCCAAATGGAAAATGCATGGAAGCATTTGGCTAAGAGTGGGACGATTGAAAAGCTCTACCTTTTGACCTGGAATAATTCGGGCTCTAAAATAAAAGCCATTTCAAATAAGACAACCGATGTTTTAATTAAATTTTCAAAGTAACGCATTGTGCAACTAAATATCCAGGTCACAATTTTACTGAAACATATGTTTAGGGTTAGGGTTAGGGTTAGGGATAGGGTTATGTTTAGATAGATTTGTTAAAAGTCAACTAAAAAGGGCACAAAATAGATGTTTTTTTTTTGTTTTTAAACGAAATTATTTGAGATCCCAGTCAACTGAATGACTTTGTTTTGAATACCAAGAGTAGAAAATAAACAGATGGTCATTGATGCTGCTTCAACAAACCTTTAATATAGAGTATTTTACTTTATATATATATATATATATATATATATATATATATATATATATATATATATATATATATATATATATATATGAATTAAACTTGAAATGACACACCACACCATTTGAGTCTGACATGATAATTTATTTCGCCTTAAATCGGGCTCTTCAGACTTGAAGTCAGTCTGCACATCTGAAGTGCCGGATTTATCACGTCTAACTCAAATGGGTTTATTTTCTAACTTTATTTTTTATCTTTACCTACATTGAGTTCTTACATAAGTATTCTTACATAAAGTATTCATATCAAAGAAAAAGTATCCAATTCGGATCTACTATGCTACATCTATATATCTATATATATATATATATATATATATATATATATATATATATATATATATATATATATATATAATTTATTTTGATACTGTATATTACATATTCTAGCAATGTACCGCGGTTTCATCCAAAAGGGCAGATTTAGACATCTTTAGTAAATCTCCGTGCCGAGTGGAATCATCGGCAAGCTGAAAAGATTGTTGACGCCATTCCCTGTCGGGCGTGACTACAATCATTTCAGCTTGCCGATGATTCCACTGGGCACGGAGATTTACTAAAGATGTCTAAATCTGCCCTTTTGGATGAAACCGCGGTAGATTGCTGAAATATGTAATATACAGTATCTAAATAAATTATATTAGCTCTCTTATATGATCGAGCACTTTATTTGATTTCTTTTCATATTCAACCTGACACTCATATATATATATATATATATATATATATATATATATATATATATATATATATATATATATTCATATATATATATATATATATATATATATATATATATATATATATATATATATATATATATATAAGAATACTTATGTAAGAATACTTATGTATATATTAGAATATATATATTAGAAGAATACCCATTCCAGGGAGGGTAAAATCAATTCCCCGATCATCACAGTTTTACAGCACTTTTATGTTCCTTTACAAATATGAAAATAAAGATATAATAATAATACTCTTTTTGTCCAGAATTATTTTTCTAATGTTGATCGAAATCCATTATATGATTTTACTTCTAAAACACGTCTACACTGTAAGTCTTAATGGGTTTTAAGCAGAAATTAAAATTCAGAGAATCTTGATTAATTGGTGTCGATTGACTATTGATCAAATTCAATGTGAATTTGATGCATTTGAAATTTTCAATAGGTAAAGTGTGTCCATATTATGCCGCTTAGGTACCTTTAAAAATTCTCAGAAGAAACTGAAACTTGGATAATATTTATTATTTGATATCTTATACCTATTGTTTAAATTTAACAATAGGAGTTATCTATATATAAATAACATTTTTAATAAATATTTATTACTTGATATCTTATACCTATTGTTAAAATTTCACAATAGCAGTTATCTATATATACACGATATTTTTTAAATGAATATTTATTATTATTACCTATAGACACCGGTGTTTCATGTTTATACAATCTTCAGTGTAGCAGGATTCGAATCCAGTTGCAAAGTCCCCTTTGACTCGGAGCCTGATATTTAACCCCTCGGCCAACATCAATTAACATGGAAATGAAGATAATTTAAATTTCACAAGTGTCAAATCAGCCGACGTATACAATAAGTTAAGTCGGACAGTGTTCACCAATAACAGAGGATGAAACATCGTCTAATGTTTTCAGTGACTGCTGACTAATAATTACATTCTCCTAGAGGTCCAGTCTCTCTATCTAAGAGGGCAATAACAATATTTTAAAATTAATATTCATGATCATAACCTACAGACACCGGTGTTTCATATTTATGCAATCTTCAGTGTAGCAGATGTTAATTCTTGCTAGTAGAAGGATTCAACCCGAATTGCAAAGTCACCATTGTCTCGCAAAACATAACAGAATTGTTTTTGTTTGATATTTTTTCAATTTTTTAATGATCTGTTTTGTGTAAAAATCAAATAGATTGATATATTTTCGATATGTATCACGAACGTTTTCGATTCTTCGTAGAATTATCTTCAGGTGAAAAAACAAATGAACAAAAAAATTTCAAAACCAGCCGAGAAGGCGCACGTGTAGTCGGTCAGACATCAAAAGAACGAACACGTGAAAATTCTAATTCTTTTAAAAATTTGATGATCTTATTGTTTTTGAGTGAGATGGGACAGTCTACCAGAACCCAAACCTTATGATGGTACGCCAACATCAAGAAAACAGAGCAAGCAAAACAACTTCTATCACAAAACATTTTGGCCAGTTTTGCTTGTTCTGTTTTCTTGATGTTGGCGTACCATCATAAAGTTTGGGTTCTGGGAACTCATCAGATAGTGGCTCGATGTTGATGGTCAATTGCTGAGAGATCCATACTTCCTGCTCTTCTTGGCAGATACAGCCTTGGTAGTGACCATTACTCTGTACAGTGTGAACATTTTTCTCGTTTTAGTGTCTAGTCTATTAATGTCCTTTTGTGGCCAATCAATAATTCCAAAGCTGTATGTTATCACTGGCATAGCTAATTGGTTAATGGCAGTTACTTTGTTTTTGTTTGTTGGCTGTGTTTTGAAATTTTTTCTAACACGGCGTATATATTCTCTGCCAATTTTTTCTCTCGTCTTGGCATGTTGAATTCAATCGTTTTCTTCTATGCCAAGGTATTTGTATTGTTCCTGTTTTTCAATGTCTTTGATGTCAGTAGTTTCATCAAGCTGTATGTTTTCTATTTGGATCTTTTTTTCCAGCTCATTTGTCTAGGCCGTACTTTGGAGAAGGTGTGTACAACCTGCAAGAGTCGGCTTAATTCAGCATCTGAATTAGAATACAGCTTGAGGTCATCCGTGAAGAGCAGGTGGTTGACTCTGTTGTTTAGATCTTGTTTGCGGCCCTAGCTTAGATTGCAGCACTCCGGCTTTTGTTTAGTAATTTATTTAGCGGATCAATTGCCATGCAACAGAGTAGAGGTGATAAGCTATCTCCTTGGAAGATTCATCTTCGGATCTTGACGTCAGGGATTTTTATTGTTCCATTAGTGTGGCTTAATGCCATGGTTGTTTGGCACATATTTATATTTACTAATATGGGTTTCTTTATGAGCGGATGGATCTTATATACGTATATACAGAAGCCATATGTGGGGCACATTATCGTATGCCTTTTGATAATCGATCAATGGCATGCTTAGGTTTCTCTGCCTCTTCCTACAGTCCTCTAGGATGGTCTTATTGATCAACAACTGATCCTTAGTGTCTAAACACTCCCTCCTGCACCCTGCTTGTTCTTTTTGCAGGTACGTTCCAGAAGAGATGTGTTCGTAGATGATGTCTGCAACCAGGCCAGTGAAGAGTTTGTAGGTTGTAGTGAGGCAGCAGATCGGTCTGTATTTAGTAGGGTGCTGTGTCACATCTGTTTTAGGTATGGAAGTGGTATCACCTTTTACTAGTCACGCTGGTGTGGCCTCCTCACCCTTCAACAGTCTGGTGAAGCAGCTGCTATAATGGCTATCAAGTGCTGTTAGTTTCTTCAGCCAGAAATTGGGTATATTGTCTATGCCAGGTGTTTTGTGATTCTGAAATTGATCTTACTTTCGTTTTATCATTCCAGACGTTATCTCTGGCTCTGACATTTCTGGCTTGCTTTTATTACTTCGAGCTATATCTACGATCCACTTGGTCTCTTGATTGCATGACCCCTCATTCTCAAACAGAGGCCTCCAGTAGTCTTCTAGCTATTTCTCTTTCGGTGGCTTCTCCACCATAATTTTCTCTCCCACCAAATTTCGGTAGAATAGTCTTGTGTTCTTTTTGAACTGTCTCTTCTCAACTTTCGTCCTGTGCTTGCTATCTTTTTCTTGGATTCTGTTGGCAAGTGCCTTCAAGTTCCCTCGCAACGTTTTCAATTTTGTCTACATTTTTCTTGTATTTAAAACTTAGTCTGCAGATGGTGTTCCTCAGTCGCCTCCGTACTGTAGGGGTAGCAAGGAATTGTGTGATCTGAGACACTTCCTTTCTGCAAAGGTTCAGTTGTTTCTGGAGCTTCAGTTTCCACGGCGTTGGTGTGTCTTGTGCTCTGGTCTCCCATTGCTTTGAGAATTGAGGGAGTGTCTTCCTGACAATGTAGAGCCTTGCAGCATATGTTACCTGATCTAGCTCCGTAAGAGATATGTTGGATGGAACAAGTCTTTGGAGAGCGATATTTATATTTTTCTGTACGTCCTTAGTAACTGTTGAGCCTTGGAACTTTAACAGTTGAGGGCTCTCCTCCAGCATCATCCTCTGCCAATTGTTCATCATCTGGCTCCGGTAATTTCTGAGGTAATGGTGGAGATTCAGGTGTTAACAGTGGTCTCGGTGATAGCGGCGAAGAAAAACCCTAGGTTCAATAAGGGGCCACCCTGTGACCGCAAATAGAAACCAGATGGTGGTGGGATACCTGTCAGAGAGCCACTCGACAAAGGTGGTTCCGTTGTTGAAGTGGCTGTATGGTGGGTTGTCATGGACCCAGACTGTCTGACGGCTTGATCCATGGGTGAATGGTAATTTTGTTCTAGCTGCACCTATGGTGTGGTGTGGTGTTTTGAACTATGATGGGAATTGCACTGGTTCGTTCTTTTGATGTCTCACCGACTTCACGTGTGCATTCTCGTCTGCTTTTTGAAATTCTCTTTTTTTCTTTAGCTTTTTTGTTCATTAGTTTTGTGACCTGAAGATGATTCGACGAAGAATAAAAACGTTTGTGATACATATGGAACATATATATATATATATATATATATATATATATATATATATATATATATATATATATATATATATATATATTGTAGTTTGACACAAATAAGATAATCAGAAAAAAGATAATCAGAAAAAAGACATAATCTCACAGTGGAATTCTGGTTAAATGAAATAATGCTACCTAAATACACACAAAATATATCATATCTTTCCCTTATTTTTAGGATTCGCTCGACATATTTTGTGTTTTGTTTTGTGATTGAAGGTTCACTTCCGTGCGAAATAACTACTTTCACTTTACTCTTGACCTTTCGTGACCTTCATGAATGACCTAAGTCAACTGTACATAATCTGTGGCACTTCCTGCGTGCCAAGTTTGGTTAAAATCTAATCCCTACTTTCTCTTCTATGGAAGACAAATAAGAAGACAAACAAACAGACCGACACTTTATTCGCCTCCATTCCGAGTTTCGAAACCAGAAACGAGTGAAAAGAAGAACGAGTATCCGTAGGAAACGTCCAGTCAATCTGCGCGTTCAGTGATAGAAGAGCTTATTTAAGATTGAAACGTGACAGACAGAGATACTATTTAAAATTGAAACGTGACAGACAGAAATGCTATTTAAAATATAAGACTGACAAAGATACTAGTTTAAATCTTTGCCTGAAAAAATGTACATCTGAGAAACTTAAGCGTGACAGACCAACGAAAACTAACTATGATAGACCGACAAACATATTATTTTAAAGTTCAGCCTGAAGAACGACGAAAATGTTTGTATAAATAACAGTTTTATGGCACATATATATATATATATATATATATATATATATATATATATATATATATATATATATATATGTGCCATAAAACTGTTATATATATATATATATATATATATATATATATATGGAACATTTATTAATTTGTTTGATTTTAATACAAAATAGACCATCAAAGAAATTGAAAAAATATATATATATATAATTAAACAGAGGAATTATGTTATTATTAACAATGTTTTATATATATATATATATATATATATATATATATATATATATATAAGGTGAGTCAATGAAAAAAAATTAGACCTGCAAATGGAAACAGATCAATATCTTCAGTTGTTCAGAACAAGGAGCATTTAGTAAATAAAAATATATCTTCTTCTTCTCTTTTAATTTCATTCCTTAAGCCAGGCTTTTCAAAGATTAAAATCTTATCATCAGAGAAAGACGTGATTGATAAGTTGACAGATAAGAACAGTCAATATTCAAAATTTGAAAAAAGTTGGGTTTTTTTAAGTTCTTTTTAAAAAAAGTTTTTAAAGTTCAAACAGGTGTGTTTCAATGTAAATGAAAGTCACCAAACACGGAGATCCAAGTTGTATGGGGTTCAAATGTAATTGGTAAGTCCAGAAGAATCTGTATGAAAATCCAACGGCGACGATTCTACCAAAGTCCTTAGTCCTTAGAGGGGGGGGGATCAGACAAAATTAGCCATATTAAGAAAACGCATTTCTTTCTGTTTTCAAGTAAACAGATCCAAAGGCAAGAAGCAACGAACCAAAACTCAATATATATATATATATATATATATATATATATATATATATATATATATATATATATATATATTTGTAGAGATGAAAGATGAGAATAAAAAATTGTAAAGATACAATATTTATTAGACTAACAAAAGTTCCAAGCAAAGAGAAAATCCATGGATTAAGGATATGAAGCCCCTTGCTTTGAACCTCTGATGTTCTAATAAATATTGTATCTTTAAAAAAATGTATTCTCATCTTTCATCTCTAGGATTGATTGCTCTATTCAATATATTAAGCTTTATATCATCACGATAGATTATTATTAAATGTTGAATTCAATTATCTTTAATTTAATTCAACATTTATATATATATATATATATATATATATATATATATATATATATATATATATATATATATATATATATATACATGACTACACTTATCCTAACGTGTTTCTGCTCAAATCGTGATTCGACCCCTCGGGGTTAATACTATCAAAATGAGGAGGAAGAAAAGAAGAAAAAAAACTGTAAGACAGTCTCGCCTGACAAAGTTGTTCTACAACGAAAGCTTGCAAAAAATATGAATTTTTCATTTAAATTGCACGATTGTTGATTTTCAAAATATTTCACTTAAATAAATTCTCATGCGTGCCTCAAAGATGTTGTCAATTTCCTTATATATATATATATATATATATATATATATATTATAGAACTACCAGAGCTACCCGATTTTGCCCAGGTTAAAGTGTAGGATAGCTTCATATGCAACATTATGGTAGGGGGAGTTTATTTAATTATTGATGCTGTCAGCGAGATATCTTAATCACCGAGCTATTTAGATATATGTTAATACACTTAAACTGACGCTAATAAATAGATTAATTTCATTGTGTAACATGTTTGAAAATTGTCATTAGCTTCTTTAAGGGATAGCCAGAGACGCAAAAATACTCTCATTATGTTCACATGCAAATCGCGCATGTGAATACAATCATATTGAAAGTACACTTCCTAATATGTCTTCGTCTTTAGGGACAAACATGCAGAGACAGAGAGGTGTTCTCCTTGATTATATATATATATATATATATATATATATATATATATATATATATATATATATATATTTCATTTGAATTAAAGCGAAAACAGTTTTTGTTGGAGAGGTTGTGCCTTCGGGGACTCTCTTAATATCAAAACTTGCTGAAATTTGGGGAATAGACATAATTTTTGGTCATTTACCTATGGTTTAAATTTCATTTGAATCTAAAGGAATACAGTTTTCAGTGGGGGGCCCCAGCGTTGAAGTGATATATTTCTTATATAGCCTATGACCTTCATTGAGAGGTCAGCAGTTCACATGCCAATTTTCAAGCAATTCTGTCAAGCGGTTTGGGTGAACATAAGACACAAAGATCAGGAAGACGCACACACACATACACACAGAGTTACTATTTTATATATATATAGATTTTGAAAAAAAACAAGAAATGTTATTTTTTTATATATATTTATTAAATAAATAAAATCATGCCTGGGACTTTCGCTGTTATACAGCATTTTCAAAAGGTTAATTCCCTTTTTTCCTTTTTCTTCTTTTTTGTTTTCATCCTGTTGTGGTAAAAGTAGCAAGTAAGTCTTCTCGTGGGCCCCAAAAGATTAATAATGGAGTTTATTTATCTGTCTGAAGCCGAAACTCCATCAGAGTACTATGACTATTTATTAAATCCACCAGCTTCATTATATACTATTAAAAAAACGCCATAAACACCATGCGCATTTCTCAATTTACATAATCAATTGCTTTTCAACTTCTAATAAATTAGTATTCGCAAATATACACTCATGATTTTTCTCTTCAGATTTCCAAATGTATTTACGCTATTTTGCTCGCTAATAATCTTACCTCCCTCTGAACGGGCGCATTCCTCTACGTCCAACTGATTAAACAGCGTACCTCCCTCTGAACGGGCGCGTTAATACTTTACTGATTTATTTTATTAAAACGTTCTGAGTTTATTTATTTTCTTAATTTTATTAGCCATTATGTTTTAAAACACAAATTTATTGAATCAAATTGTTTACTTAAAATAATAATTGATAAACACACACACACATTAAAAAGAATTTAGTTTAGCTAAACTTTTTTTCGATAGTTATCGCGGTTCCTGCAGTAAAAGAGTACCGATTTTTATATTGATAATTTTCAGATACACCTTTTTTTTCGATTTGAAAATTAGTGTTCGCTGTATTTAGTTTTTTAAATTGCTGATTTTAACAAATTTATTGAATGAAATTGTTTAATTAAAATAAAAATTGATTTAAAATTACTATTTAAAAAAACACACACACATTATAATGAATTTAGTTTTTTTTGTCAACAAAAAAACAACGCAACTACATAACTGATTTTAGAATAGTGTTCGCTGAATTTTGTTTTTTATAATTGTTGATTTCAATTTACGTACACCTTTTTCTCCGCTTTGAAAGACATAAAATATTACTTATTATATTCTGACGTGGATTTCGCGCAAAACGATTGAGTGGAAAGAAAAGCGAGCAGACGATAACTTGGGGAGGGGGACACCTTTTACTGGGCAAGTAAATAACTCTTTTTAGAATCGTATTCGCTGTATTTTTTATTGTTAATTTTATTTTAGGTACCCTTTTCTTTTTTCTCTTTGAAAAACTAAAACTATTATTATTTATTATTTTGTAAATTCTTACGTGAATTTGGCGCAAAACGATTGGATGGAAAGAAAAGCGAGCAGACGATAACAATGCAAAATTATTTTTTCTTTTTATTAATGTTGTTATTTATCATGTGCAATATATTATTTAAATTAATTGTAGTGATAAAAAGCTCTACCCAAATTACATACTAGCGTCATTTCTGACGCCGCAGCCTAGCAAAAATATGCGACCGGAGGGAGCATATATTTTCTAGTATATATAATAAACAATTAATTATCTACATACGTATACATTTCAATCTTTGCAAAATCATCAGTGTAGCGAAAATTATTCAAACCGGTCACACGATTTGAACCCCGGAACAAAAGTCACATTTAACTCCAAATCCCGACGCTCTAACCGAGGAGGACATTCTGACTCACTATCCGAATTGGTGATAAGTAAATCCTATCATGCCGAGTATGTAACGATATTCAACAAGGAAGAACATGCATTTGACGGTTGTATTATTGCTTCTCACTAAACGGTCCGGACAAAATGGGGCCTACAAATAATAATTATTATTTAAGAATGAATATTTAATTATCTACAGACGTATACGTTTCATCCTTACAGAATCATCATTGTAGAGAAAATCATTCAAACGGATCGAACGATTCGAACCACGGAACAAGAGTCCAAATTCCGACGCCCTAACCTATGAGGCCATTTTGAAAAATATACGAATTTGTGAGAAATAAATCCGAGCAGCAACAATAGTCAGCCGTGTCTTAACAGTGTTCAACAAAGCGGTTCATGCATTTATAGCTATGATTTGACGGCCATATTATTACTTCTAACTAGAGATTCGTATATATATATATATATATATATATATATATATATATATATATATATATATATATATATATATATATATTTCTTTGTAATATAGTAGGAAAAATACAAGCAGAGTGCTCGATTAATTAAGAATTAAAGTTAAAAATTAAGAGCATAATATTTATTTATTTTGATACAGAAAAATTAGTACAACATTCGTACCGTCGGTTTCAAGCACGGAAAGTCTTAGCCATCCGGCTCTCTTCCGCTTCTGTTGTCATCTATTTTGGAAATGTGAAGTCACGTGACACTCTCGTTAGGACGCGTTATTTGCTCAGCGTGTTGTGTATGTTTGGAGGAGATTTTGGGAAGATATAAGAATATAAAATTAAAGAGAATAAAAATAAAATAAGAATAAAGATAAAAGTAAAAATAAAATTTTAAATAAAATTTAAAAATAAAATTTAAAAATAAAAAATAAAAAATAAAAAATAAAGAGTAAAGAATAAAAAATAAAAAAAATAAAAGAGTTTCTATGTAATTCCCGTGAGCCAATTTTATGAATTTGTATTATTGGCCGTTACATACTAACCCACCCGAGACCAACCACGGGGACCCGGAATAGAAGGAGATAGGTGATCTGGTTTTCCCCACCCTATTCCACCTATACCAAGACAAAGGTAGGCCACCTTTTCCTCAAATTACTCGACAAACATTTCCCACCCACAAGTGACCAATACAAACTTTTTAACATAAATTCTGTTACGGTCAGCTATTCCACTGCCCCTTCAATAAGAAAAATTATCTCTGCGGAACCAAAAGCAATTACAAACGCAGGCTGCTTATGCCAAGACAAAAACAACTGCCCCCTAGAGGGGAATTGCAAAATCGATTCAATCATATATGAAGCAACCGTCACAAACCAGAATACCTGTAGTGCAGAAAAATACATTGGGATGACGCAGAGTAACTTCAAACAAAGATTATACGCACACAGAAACACCTTCATATACAAAAACAACGCAAATACGGCATTCGCGACCCGAATATCGCAACTTAAAGAAGAAAATACACCTTCACAATCAAATAGAAAGTAATTGAGAGAAAACCATCCCTCTCTCCAGCCATAAACAGATGTCCTCTATGTGACGCTGAAAAATACCACATTTCAAGGGCCATCATTGATCCGAATACAGCCTGTTTGAATATCCGTGATGAAATATTTAAGGGATGTATCCACAAAGGACAAACACTACTCATAAACTGGACTGACCGATTCACATAAGCCGAGCTACCTCCCCCCTCTGCTTCCCAACATTACTAATTTAAACAAATTAAAAAATACGAACAAACACCTTATCAACCCATATCCACATTAATTTTCAAGAGCAAAAACTTCGACTTTCACAAAAATAGTTATCTAGTCATTATGAGGATAATACTCCAATTTCACAATTTATTTATCAGTTATTAGACTAATCTAACAAATCCATTTAAACGACCTTAAACCATTTATAATTCCAACAAAGTTACCTCCCTTAAATCCTGTGATTTCTTTATTCAAATTACTTCGTGTTGTCTAAAGAATTTAAACACGATATTAATTAACGGTGTTCCCTTTAACCTCTTTTTTCTCTCTCCCTTTTCTCCCTCCTTTTAGAACGCACATCTTCAAACCCAAAAACAGTTACGGCCAATAATACAAATTCATAAAATTGGCTCACGGGAATTACATAGAAACGTTTTTATTTTTTATTTTTATTTTTTATTTTTTATTTTTTATTTTAAATTTTATTTTTAAATTTTATTTTTAATTTTATTTTTACTTTTATCTTTATTCTTATTTTATTTTTATACTCTTTAATTTTATATTCTTATATCCCCTCAAAATCTCCTCCGGATGGCTAAGACCTTCCGTGCTTGAAACCGACGGTACGAATATTGTACTAATATTTCTGTACCAATATATATATATATATATATATATATTGCTTTTATCTACATCCCCGGTGGGCTTTGCCGAGGCCACAACCCCCCATGCACCACGTCGCGACTAATGGACTAGTTGTGTGAGCTTATTAGCACCTAACAAAAATCACTTTGTCCACCCCATTCTATCAAAAAAAAAACATGTCATTGCAAAATAAGAAAATCAAACCTAAACCAGACACCCAACACAAAACATCTTCGCCTCTGCCCTTGAGGCTCGCATTCACTAATATCCGAGGACTTAGAACCAACATAAACGACGTAGAATCTTTTCTCCTGACAAACACCCCATATATCCTAGCACTAAATGAAACGAACCTTAATCCTCAACCTCCTCTCACCACTTTGACATGACTGACTACCTCCCTCTCTCCCGTAAAGACTCTGACAAACATACGCACGGGCTAGGAGTTTATGTTCGGAACACTCTCCCCTTGACTAGAAAACATAGGTTATAATTAGATGACCAAGCCTACATGTGCTTTAGATTGACATCATAGCAAGCCTTACTTATCGACTTGTTCCTGACCTCACTGTCCGAGGCTTGGGTGACTGAAGTCCATAGCCCGCCAGGGAACGCTTATCACATTGTGGTTATGATTGCTATCACTCTAAAAACTCGTTCAAAAGCTAATCAGCTGTTGATCAAAACAACGAGATACTACGAGCAGGCTGATTTTGAGTCCATCAGAGAACACATCAGCGACGCCCCATGGACTGAAACCTTCTCACTCCCTGCTGATCAATGTGAAAATGAGTTAACGTAATGGGTCAAAGCAGGCATTGAAGCCTATTTCCCCATGCGAAATTCTTCAGCAAAGCCCACTCACCTCAAGAGTTCACCTCGAAATGTGCAGAATCAAAAAATAATTGTACAGTAGTGATAAGTGAAGCAAAGAGAAGGTATACAGAAATAACGAAAGAACGCATTCAGTCACAGAAACTAGGCACTCGTGATTTCTGGAAAATCTATAATAGTGTGGTGAACAATAGAAAATCAACGATTCCCCTGCTATCAAACCATAATGATGTCCTTTGCACGGAAGCTGACAAGGCTGAACTACTTGCCCAACGTTTCGCCTTAAACTCCACGTTGGACTCAGCAAACCACCATCTCCCTAAATTCCCATTGCGGACTGAAGCAACACTTCAAAACCTGGTCATCATCCCATCTCAGGTCAGGGTCATCATAAAACCCTCGACACCATCAAAGCTTGTGGGCCTGATCTTATACCAATAATAGTAATAAAGAAATGCTCTGCAGAACTGGCCCCTGTCCTCTCCAAACTCTACAACAAATGCCTTGCTGAATCTTGCTTCCCTGATAGCTGGAAAATTGCCTCTGTGGTACGAGTCTTCAAGAATTTTGGGGATAAGAAAAGATCTTCAAAATTATCGTCCAATCAGTCTACTCTCGATCTTTGCTAAAATCTTTGAAGCCTTAATCAATCTAAAGATAGTCCGGCACCTAGTTAATGCTAAACATTTTTTCTGACCGCCAGTATGGATTTAGACAAGCACGATCTACTGCAGATATTTAACGGTCATCTCTGAACGCATATATTATACACTGGACAAGGCAGGTGAAGCTAGGGCAGTAGCGCTTGATATATCCAAGGCCTTTGACAAAGTATGGCATAAGGGGCTCCTCCTAAAAATTAATTCATATGGTATTACTGGACGAATATTTAATATAATTATATCCTTCCTATCCAATAGAAAGATCCAGGTTGTACTCGATGGCCGCTCATCTAAGCTACATGACATAAATGCAGGTGTGCCCCAGGG
>OY744523.1:13705522-13763022 GCA_963556195.1 Sepiola atlantica
AAACTAACAAAATCGAATGAGTAGTCTAGTATTAGATAGAAATATGCAAACACACGAATACAGACGTGCATACAAAATAACACAAGCTTAAAACATAAATGCTTACGTACAAAAATACAAATATATTTACAGACATACGCACATACATAAAGCCACACTAGCTAACATAAAAATATACTCATATAAAAAAATACAAATATATTTACAGACATACGCACATACATAAAGCCACAGAAGCTCACATAAAAATATACTCATATCAAAACATACAAATATATTTACAGACATACACACATACATAAAGCCACACTAGCTAACATAAAAATATACTCATATAAAAAAATACAAATATATTTACAGACATACGCACATACATAGAGCCACGGAAGCTCACATAAAAATATAGTGATATAAAAAAATACAAATATATTTACAGACATACGCACATACATAAAGCCACAGAAGCTCACATAAAAATATACTCATATCAAAACATACAAATATATTTACAGACATACACACATACATAAAGCCACACTGGCTAACATAAAAATATACCCATATAAAAAAATACAAATATATTTACAGACATACGCACATACATAAAGCCACACAAGCTCACATAAAAATATAGTCATATAAAAAAATACAAATATATTTACAGACATACGCACATACATAAAGCCACAGAAGCTCACATAAAAATATACTCATATCAAAAAATGCAAATATATTTACAGACATACGTACATACATAAAGCCACAGAAGCTAACATAAAAATATAGTCATATCAAAACATACAAATATATTTACAGACATACGCACATACATAAAGCCACAGAAGCTCACATAAAAATATACTCATATCAAAAAATACAAATATATTTACAGACATACGCACATACATAAAGCCACACTAGCTAACATAAAAATATACTCATATCAAAACATACAAATATATTTACAGACATACACACATACATAAAGCCACACTAGCTAACATAAAAATATACTCATATAAAAAAATACAAATATATTTACAGACATACGCACATACATAGAGCCACGGAAGCTCACATAAAAATATAGTCATATAAAAAAATACAAATATATTTACAGACATACGCACATACATAAAGCCACAGAAGCTCACATAAAAATATACTCATATCAAAACATACAAATATATTTACAGACATACACACATACATAAAGCCACACTAGCTAACATAAAAATATACTCATATAAAAAAATACAAATATATTTACAGACATACGCACATACATAGAGCCACGGAAGCTCACATAAAAATATAGTCATATAAAAAAATACAAATATATTTACAGACATACGCACATACATAAAGCCACAGAAGCTCACATAAAAATATACTCATATCAAAACATACAAATATATTTACAGACATACACACATACATAAAGCCACACTAGCTAACATAAAAATATACTCATATAAAAAAATACAAATATATTTACAGACATACGCACATACATAGAGCCACGGAAGCTCACATAAAAATATAGTCATATAAAAAAATACAAATATATTTACAGACATACGCACATACATAAAGCCACAGAAGCTCACATAAAAATATACTCATATCAAAACATACAAATATATTTACAGACATACACACATACATAAAGCCACACTAGCTAACATAAAAATATACTCATATAAAAAAATACAAATATATTTACAGACATACGCACATACATAGAGCCACGGAAGCTCACATAAAAATATAGTCATATAAAAAAATACAAATATATTTACAGACATACGCACATACATAAAGCCACAGAAGCTCACATAAAAATATACTCATATCAAAACATACAAATATATTTACAGACATACACACATACATAAAGCCACACTGGCTAACATAAAAATATACCCATATAAAAAAATACAAATATATTTACAGACATACGCACATACATAAAGCCACACAAGCTAACATGAAAATATAGTCATATCAAAAAATACAAATATATTTACAGACATACGAACATATATACAGCGACACAAGCTAAAATACAAATATAATAATATAAAAAATGCAAATATATTTACAGACATACGTACATACATAAAGCCACAGAAGCTAACATAAAAATATAGTCATATCAAAACATACAAATATATTTACAGACATACGCACATACATAAAGCCACAGAAGCTCACATAAAAATATACTCATATCAAAAAATACAAATATATTTACAGACATACGCACATACATAAAGCCACACTAGCTAACATAAAAATATACTCATATCAAAACATACAAATATATTTACAGACATACACACATACATAAAGCCACACTAGCTAACATAAAAATATACTCATATAAAAAAATACAAATATATTTACAGACATACGCACATACATAAAGCCACACAAGCTAACATGAAAATATAGTCATATCAAAAAATACAAATATATTTACAGACATACGCACATATATACAGCGACACAAGCTAACATAAAAATATAATAATATAAAAAATGCAAATATATTTACAGACATACGCACATACATAAAGCCACAAAAGCTAACATAAAAATACACTCATATAAAAAAATACAAATATATTTACAGACATACGCACATACATAAAGCCACACAAGCTAACATAAAAATATAGTCATATCAAAAAATACAAATATATTTACAGACATACGCACATACATGAAGCCATAGAAGCTAACATAAAAATATAGTCATATCAAAACATACAAATATATTTTCAAACATACGCACATACATAAAGCCACACAAGCTAACATTAAAACATACTCATAAAAAATACAAATATATTTACAGACATACGCACATACATAAAGCCACACAAGCTAACATGAAAATATAGTCATATAAAAAAATACAAATATATTTACAGACACACGCACATACATAAAGCCACACAAGCTAACATAAAAATATAGTCATATAAAAAAATACAAATATATTTACAGACATACGCACATACATAAAGCCACAAAAGCTAACATAAAAATACACTCATATAAAAAAATACAAATATATTTACAGACATACGCACATACATAAAGCCACAGAAGCTCACATAAAAATATACTCATATCAAAAATACAAATATATTTACAGACATACGCACATACATAAAGCCACAAAAGCTAACATAAAAATATACTCATATAAAAAAATACAAATATATTTACAGACATACGCACATACATAAAGCCACACAAGCTAACATAAAAATATACTCATATAAAAAAATACAAATATATTTACAGACATACGCACATACATAAAGCCACAGAAGCTCACATAAAAATATACTCATATCAAAAATACAAATATATTTACAGACATACGCACATACATAAAGCCACACAAGCTGACATAAAAATATACTCATATAAAAAATACAAATTTACTGGGGCACACGACCACCAATCAAACGAAAATATTTTTTTAATCTATTTAAATGTGTTACTTTTCCGCGTAGATCTAAAATAGATCGATTTTCTAAAATAAATTTAAAAAAACATAAATAAACATTAATATAACGTATTAGTTAACATTTACTTAATATTTTCCATCCATTTTGTAATTTAAAAGAATGGATGAATGTTTTTGTCTTCAAAGTAAACAATAATTAAAATACGTTCGATGATTTGACGTGAAAAGTATAAACGATTATTTTAAGTATGTTTTTCGTCGGCTAATTATCGAAAATATTGAACAACTCGAAACGAACGCTAAAAATGTCGGAACATTTCTAGCTAATACTATTTTTACGTGCATTTAAATTTATATAATCAGATTTTTAAAAACGTTCAAGAACTTCTGACATCAATAAGGACAACGGATCGAAGGTACGAAATTCCACGGTTCATTTTGGCTCTTCAATAAACCATTTAACTGTTATGCCGAAACACACTGAGGATACTACACCCTAAAAGTAAACCCTGACCAAATATTAAAAATAACATAGTATTCAAAACCCAAATAAGATCCCCTCGACACGGCTAGACACTGGCTCATATGAAGAATGGTGCATCTTATTCAGGTAATTTTACCTCAAGTAACATCACTTAGCTGGATACTCCACCGGACTAGATGAATTCTTGCCCCGGAATCCGGTAAGAGACCACAAGAAATATATGCTATAACATAGTTAACTGGTCAATTGGGGAGAGAAAAATTAATGTTCTTAATTTCTTTACTAACTCAAAGTTTGATAGGTAAAGGAGAACTTTATAGCATATTCGAATATCTATGTATCTCATATAGAGATTAAGTGTTAGTCACAAGAAGGGGCTTCTTGATTTATGAGGACTTCGACTGAAGTAAAACGAAACTAAACACAACTTAGCTTCATACATATAGATATTGTGATAGTTAACAATACTTATCCACTCACCAATATAGTCGCATACACACACCCGCGGGGCTCGCAAACGCGCGCATGCGGGTTTTTTTATTTGCATTTATTGTCAGGGGCAAAGTTTGTAATCGCTCAGATTCCCTAATCCTATTCCCATGAAATCCGTTTACGCTGTCTGGCACTAATCTAATCTCAGAGCCATGTCTACATGAAAGGAAAAAGAAAAGAAAGAAAACACGCTCGCATAAGGAAATAATTTTCCAAAAGTAAAGAGTCAAAAGTTTGAAGTATCAACAGCAGAAAAGGCCCAGGAATCTTTGACTTCAATCAAGCCTAAAGTTTCTCAGAGAAGTAGAACAAAAAAATCAACTAATATGATTGGTCCTAAGACTCGTAACCTCCTTTAGACTCCCATACCACAAATTAATTAATGGGTTCCTCTTGTAGGCAGACAGCTGAAGTTTGTTTCAGGGTTAGGGTTAGGGTTAGGGTTAGGGAGAGATGTAAAAGAAGGCCCAAATGGAGTAAGAGAAGTGGCTGTCTACCGCTGAGTGTCGCTAATAATATTTTGCCTTTAACTCTATTCGCACTCCATGAACCAAATTCCCGACGTCTCATCAGCAGGTTCACTAAGCTCTTATCAAACGGCATTTGCTTAGAGTTTTGGCCTTTTGGCTAAGAAGAAAGTATAGTATATGTTCCGATGGATACTACACCCTATAGACTGGTATTGTCTTGGCCTTCGGGGCTTGATTTACGCCGGTCTATGGGACGGACCTGTGCAGTTCTAGGAGGTCCACCCTCCCAGGCTTTGCCTCCCCTCTTTGGGGAGGAGTAAGTTTATTGCTTACTGCCTGAGGCGCCCTTAACGTGGAATGCCGACGGGGCTGCCCAGGCAATGCTTAATGGCCAGAGTGCTCACCTTCTCGGGCGCTGGCTTTTCAAACCCCACTTTCGCGACCTTGGGTCACATCTTACTTGTGGGAGTAAGATAAAACTGGCCTTGTGCCTAACTCCTGGAGAGGAGTAAATAAATACTACACCCTATAGATTGATACCGTCTTGGCCTTCGGGTCTTGATTCCGCCAGTCTGTGGGTTTGTCCTATGCATTTCTAGGAGGTCCACCCTCCCAGGCTTTGCCTTCTCACCCTTTGAGAAGGGGTTAGTTTATTGCTAATCGCCTGAGGCGCCCCTACTGGGGAATGCCGACGGGGCTGCCCAGGCAATTTTTAAAGGTCATAAGTGCTCTTCCTCTAGGGTGCTGACTTATCTAATCCCACTTTCCGACCTTGTGTCACATCTTACCGCTCTGGGAGGTAGATAAATAAATTGACCTTTTGGCTAAGAAGAAAGTATAGTATATGTTCCGATGGATACTGCACCCTATAGACCGGTACCGTCTTGGCCTTCGGGCTTTGATTTCGCCGGTCTGTGGGTTTGTCCTGTGCAGTTCTAGGAGGTCCAGCCTCCCGGGCTTTGTCTCCCCTCTTTGGGATGGAGTAAGTTTATCGCTTACTGCCTGAGGGGCCTCTACTGGGGAATGCCGACGAGGCTGCCCAAACATTTTTTGTATGCCAGAGTGTTCACCTTCTCGGGCGCTGGCTTTTCAAATCCCACTTTCTCGACCTTGTGTCACATCTTATCGCTGTGCGAGGAAGAGAAATAACATTCGCTTAGAGTTATAGTAGAGCTGTCGGAGACCTCAAAAACTCGGGTTTCGCCATTTTCTTTTTAAGGAACGGCTGATTTTAAAGTATTCGAATACCCATGGGTATGCAGTTTTTTTGAAAACGCCCGACTAGTTTGACGTCATCAAAATGGCGACCATGTTAATTCAACCATTCGCATTCAGTTAAGCGTTACTCGTTAGATATTCAACTTAGAACGAGATTTAAAAACAATGTTTGAAATTAACTTTTTAAAAAAACATTTTTTTTTATTCCTAGAGATTTTTTTACCGAATTCTGTTTATTTTCTGGAAATGTAACTTTTAATGTTTAAGTAAGCTGTTATTTAACATTCATGTTCAAGTAAAATATTCCAAAAACATATTAAATTTCTGCAAAAATTTAAAGAAATAAAAAAGTTTGTAAATTTAATTTGAAACATTTGAAAAATATAGCTTAAATGACTGAGTCGTTATGCTTGTTGGCTGTGAACTGCCAGAATAGAATGTAAGAAATGTGAAGTTTAACCATAATTTGCTTGAATATCTTATTATGTATGATCAAAAGAACGTTACCGACAATGGCCTTTCCCCCCACTACTACACGGTTTCGTTAACACTAAAACGCATTTAATTCGTTGATTGAACTCGCATTGTTTGGTCAAAGAATATATAGTGAGAAAGAAAGTAATTTTTCATGCTAGGAAATTACAGAAACCAGAATAGAAGAACTTATCACCAGGAAGGTGGTTTGGGGGCTTTTTATCCCTTAAAGAAAATAGGAATTCTACTCGAAGATTAAAGCTGAAGCGACAACTTTTAATGAAAAGGAAGAACTAGGGTGTATAGTAATCGAACAATTTTACATGGACAAGTAATAAAGAATGATATACGAGAAAGGAGGGTAAATGAGAGTTTGTGAATACGTGCTTTCGCATCATCTTATGTGAATAGTGTTCGCAGGAGAGGCCGGGTGGCAGACGCTACTACCGGCCAGGGGATATTTGTTGCGACTTCTTTTCTTTCTTTGTTTGCTCAACCCTTCTTCGTCTCTGAGATAGAGAAGAAGAGGTTATCTCGTGAAAGCACGTTGGCTGCAGATTCCGGCCAATAAGGGACCAACAGGTCATCTTGACCACGCGTGATTTGACTCCCTTTAAAACAAGTGACACACTCTCTTTTCGCTCTCTTTTTCTTCCGCTTTCCGGCCGAACGCACACAGAGATCGTCGACACCCCCCCCCCCACCGGCTCGATCGAGGAAGTGGGGGAGGCAAAAGTAAAAAAGTAGGTGATCTCTTTTAATTCCTATCACGAATAACGAACAATTCTGTTAAGCACACACACAAATTACAATTGCCACAAAAATACATCAACCACGCTCGCATATACACATTCGTACAAACACGAACTTAAACCGAACATTTCACTCGTACACGTTCGTACAAACGGGACTTTTCATTCCTTAAAAACGAACTCTTTAACTGATAGCCATACAAAATGTCTTAGTCAAATAAATTGATTTGTTTTAATACAAATGTTTTACTCTAATTGTTGATTTTGCAAAATACCATTCTTGTGTGTATCTTTATGATTCCTTCGCTTTCTTTCTAATATAATTTCAGATATTATAATAATGTTCTCTTTCTTCCTTTTGTTTGTTTTATTCTGTTAATTATATCCACACGTGGTCGGGCCACTTCGAACAGTGGGAATGACATGCTGCTATAAAAGCGTCTCTCCCACAACCTTTGGTCGGGGCACCCCACATGGGTTTAACCCTTTGTCCAAGAACCAACCCTCGGCCATAGCCGCGACAATTCCGGCTCTTTGCCTGCGATTAGTTCTAATGACTTTTGTCGTAATGAAGTTACACCGAAGTCAACCGTTTTGTTTTTCGGGTGTTTTGTTTTACGGTATATCAACCCTTTTCGGGTTATTTAATGCCGGATCCGGTCATTTTGGTAAAAAGGTTTATTTCTTCAAATTCTATATAACTTCAAACATTTATTAATTGTATTTGTTTTTTTTGTTTTTTACGGCATATCCACCCTTTTTGGGTTATTTAATGCCGAATACGGCCATTTTCGTAAAGGATTTCATGTTTCAAGTTCTATATATCTCCAAACATTCATTCATGGCGTTTCGTTTGGTTGTTTTGACGAAGAAAATTATTGTTGTTGCTATTTGCTTTGCAGATCATGATTGAGTTGTGCAAAGAGGAAGGAAAAAACAATAAAATCAATGTTTGGTGCATTTTTGGTCAGGAATCCAGTATTTTCAGACAGCCTATATCTGGTAGCACCATAAGTGTTGGTAGTAGTAGTATTAGTAGTAGTAGTAGTAGTAGTAGTAGCAGATGCTTATAAATTCCAATATTTTCACATAAACGAAAGAGAAACTCTAGCAGTGGCGTACAGAGGTAATGTGATGCCCTGTTAGTATCCTTATGATGCCCTGATTACGCCCTGCTGATAACCTGATTATGACCTGATGATTATTTGCTGATGTTCTGCTAATGACCTGCTGATACCCTGATGCTGTCCTTGGTAATGCCCTGGTGATGCCCTGGTTACGCATTGCTGATACCTTGGTTATGCCTTTATGATTATTTGCTCATGATTTTTTTTATGGAAATCGCTCCTGACAAGGCATGAAGCCACATGATGTAAGGCGATAAAAAAATACTACTTCAAGGTCAAAAACTAACCAACAATAAGTGTTAAATGGATAGATTCCGACCCAGAAAAAAATTATTATTTCCCCTTTGTCAGAAACATCACTCTTTGAATGCGAGGACTAAAGGACAAAATAAAGGAAGCGAGAGTTACGAGGCTGCCGAAAGTAAACACAAGGTCCACTTTTATTTGCTGATGACTTGCTGATGCCTGTGTCAACTTGGTATGCCCTAAAGACTCAGATATATGTCATTACTGAGAAATATTATGAGAAAGGGAGATAGTTTAAATATGATTGAATGCTCCCCACACCAATTTAGATGGCTGGTGACACTATCTCGTCGGCCCCTCCCTCTACATACCACTAAACTCTAATCGATTTATACATTGGACTCACAATCTATTTAGCCATTAGACTTCCCATCATCATTCAATCATTAATTAAATTGTGTACAGGCATCTTCTATGACCGAATATATGAGACAATTCCAATGAATTATGAACGTGATTGAATAGGAATATTTCTATCTCAAAATCTGAGAAAATGATTTTTGTTCATCATAGCTTGAGATTAACTAATACAATGCAATTATCACGAATAAATTATTTCAATGTTATATTTATTTTTCGGAATTTTTTAGATAAGGATTAATAATTTGTATTGTTTGTATTATTCGGACTACTGTTCTCATATCAGATGTTATTCTAACAACGTTTCGGCCGATATAACACTCGGCCTTCTTCAGGTGCGTCTTGTCGAATTCGCGAATCCTTATGTTGAATTCGGAATCTTTATGGAATTTTGAACTGAACCCTTTATTTAATCCACGGGGATAGATTACCCTCGATTCCTCCGCAATGGACACGTAGAAGTCTGAAGTAATTCTTAATTATATTCTAAGTATCACATTTACTGAAAATTAAACCTTCAACCTTTTAAAGACTGTCACTGAAGAATTGATTAATGCTGAGTACTTTATCCGTTGCGCCACAAGTCCATATATAAATATTGCATTTTCGAAAATTCATGGGCGAAGAATTTCCCTTTACCTACAGCGTGTACGGAGCCGAAAACTCACAATTTAAGAATGAACTGTTGGTTACACTTGTGTTTGTTTGTTTAACATTCAAAATATGCTTCACCTACATTGGTAAAGCGTGCGGGGGGAACCGTGGCTACCACAGGTTGTTTCGTCTGTTGAATAAACTGAATCATGGAGTCAACAACATGCTTCGAAAAAGAGAGAGAGAGAGAAAGAGAGAGAGAGATGAAATGAGGGGAGATAGAGAGGTACCATTTACACAATTATTGAATATTTTTCCACTAAAAGAAAGAAAAACAGAAAAACGAATTGCATACTCTATTTGAAGAACTTCGCCACATGATTGAGAACAGAACTTCCGCCCAGTTGACGTTTTTTTCTTTGTCAACACATGCATTGATTAGCAGGTTTTATTGAATTCATCTCTGCGCTGTATTTTTCCGATGAGGTTTCCCACATGCATCGCCTGGTATTTCCAAATAGATCACCATTTGTTACTGGCTACGATTAACGTCGTTTAGCTTAGGTGATCAAACAAGAACCGGTGTGTCAACGTGATTATGCCGTATATTGCCTCTGCTGGTTCATAAAGTCAATGTTGTAGTGATTAAGTCCCATGTAATAAGACTAAACATAGATTCTGACCAGTATAAGACCAGGGTAAGGCGGGCGCCAATGATAATAGCGGCAGATTGCTCTCCGGTCGTGACCAAGCCTCTAAATACTACAAACTCTTAGGTAGCGCTAAGAACGGATGCCTCATCATCAGTTGTATAACACCATTGGTAGCTGTACGTGCCATGTCGCGCATCGAAATAGACCCTACAGTTATCACCGGTAGGCTTTCCCAATGCCACCATCCCCATGGACCGAGTCACGACTAATGGACTGGTTGTGTGAGCTTATTGGCACCTAACAAGCACCCACTTGCCTACCCCACTCTATCTCAAAACAAACATGTCATTGCAAAATTAAAAAAAAACTAAACCTAAACCAGACACCCAACAAAAAACACATTCGCCTCCGCCCTTGGGGCTCACATTCACTAATATCCTGGGACGTAGAATTAACATCAACGACGTAGAAACTTTTCTCCTGACAAACACCCCGGATATCTTAGCACTAAGTGAAACGAACCTTCAATCCTCAACCTCTTCTTGATACTTTGACAAGACTAACTATCTCCCACTCTACCGTAAAAACTCTAACAAACATATGCACGGGCTACCAGTTTATGTTCGGAACACCCTCCGCTTGACAAGAGAACATAGGTTAGAATAAGATGACCAAGCCTACATGTGTCTTCGATTGACCTTACATCACAGCGTTAGTTACTTATATTCCTTATACCGTTCTCCTTCGACCCAGGACTGTACTCTTCTTAACTCTGTCTATTAAAGCATGTATATAGCGCTCTCACTTGACTTGAGTGCCCAAATACATGTATTTGGTGATCTTAATGCATATCACCGTGGCTGGCTGGGATTCTCCAGCCTTACTGATGCAGCCGGCAACTACGTATAATTTCTCCTTAGCTCACTCCCTCTCACAGACTGTCGCTTTTCCGACCCGCATCTCTTCTCGACCTGTTCTTGAACTCACTGCCCGAGGCTTGTGTGACGAAATCCCAGAGCCTGCTCGGAATCGCTGATCACATTGTGGTAATGATTGATATCACCCTAAAAACTCGCCCAAAAGCTGATAAGCCGTTGCTCAAAACAACGCGATACTACAGACAGGTTAACATTGAGTCCATCAGAGATCACATCCGCGACGCTGCATGGAGTGAAACATTCTCACTTTCTTCTGATCAGTGTGAAAATGAGTTAACCGAATGGGTCAAAGCAGGCATTGAAGCCTATGTCCAAATGCGAAAATTCTTCAGCAAATCCCACTCTCCTCAATGGTTCACCTCGGAATGTGTAGATGTGATTTCTAAAAGGCTGCAAACATTCCGTAAATTCGGCCGCCATAAGTCGACCGCGAATAGACAGAAATTAATAGGATCAAGAAATGATTATAAAGTAATGATAGGTGAAGCCAAGAGAAGGTATACAAAAATAACCAAAAAACACATTCAGTCACAGAAACTAGGTACTCGTAATATCTGGAAAATCTACAATAGTGTTGTGAACAATGGACAATCAACAATTCCCCCACTATCAAACCACAATGATGTCGTTTGCACGGCAACTGATGAGGCTGAACTACTTGCCCAGCGTTTCGCCTTAAACTCCACTTTGGACTCTGCAAACCACCCCCTCCTAAAATTTATATTGTGGACCAAAGCCTCACTAGAAAACCTGGTCATCCTCCCATCTCAGGTCAGGGACATTAGAAAAACCTTGACACCTCCATAGCTTGTGGCACTAATCTTATATCAGTAATAGTATAAAAGAAATGCTCTGCTGAATTGACTCTGTTGTACTAGTCTTCAAGAATTCTGGGGATAGAAATGATCCTCAGAACTACCACCCAATTAATCTACTCCCGATATTTGTTACAAATCTGTGAATCCTTAATGAATCTAGCGATAGTCCGGCACCGAGTTAATGCTAAACTTTTTTCTGACCATCAGTATGGATTTAGACAAGCACGATCTACTGCGGATATTAACGGTCATCTCTGAACGCATATATTATATACTGGACAATGCAGGTGAAGCTAGGATGGTAGCGCTTGATATAACCAAAGCCTTTGATAAGGTCTGGCACAAAGAGCTTCTCTTAAAAATTAATTCATATGGTATTACTGGACGAATATTTAATATAATTAGATCCTTCCTAACCAAAAGAAAGATCCAGGTTGTCCTCGATGGCCGCTCATCTAAGAAACATGACATAAATGCTGGTGTACCCCAGAGATCTATCCTTGGACCTTTACTGTTTCTGATTTTTATAAATTACCTCCCTGCTGACATTGAGCCTGAGATAGGTATATTTGCTGACGACACCACGCTCTACTCTCGTCATGTGGGCAAAACGGACGCGAACATATCCGAGACAATGGCTGAATCCTTCGAAAATGACCTCTAGGCTGTAGTGGAATGGGGTCATAAATGGATGTTAACTTTAATGCTGCAAAGACAACGCTACTTTTCATTCAATAACTACAAGAAACCTCTTCAACCTCCGATTGCTCTGGGCGAATAACAGTCTACCTGAGAGTTAAACATTCAAACTACTCGACTTAACATTCACAGGTAACATGAATTGGAACAAATACATTGATGAAATTGCCAAGGCTGCTGAAAAAAAAAATGGGCTCCCTCTACCGTGTTAGTAAACTTCTCACACTTGACATTATGCTATATCTCTACAAAGCCACCATCGGTCCATGCATGGAGTATTGCTACCACATTTGGGCTGGTGCAGCATCCACTAGTCTCTCCCTCTTAGACAAGGTCCAAAAAAAGAGTCGCTAACTTAATAGGTTCCTCACTATCCACCAAACTCCATCCCCTGTCCCATCGCCGCAATATTGCATCTTTGTGCCTCTGGAACTCCCTCCCTGCTCCATGTTTCCTCGACATGCAGTGATTTAAAAATAATGTAAGCAGATCTCGCTGCATAGCTCCCAACTTAGGATAACCCTCAAAACTTCCACTCTAATTCTCAGTAGCCCCTTACGTCTACAGTAGCAGCCTGCCTTGATCACGTGATATTATTTTATCCGATGTTAAGGGGAAAAATACCCTCTCTTCTGACATTAACTTTTTGATAAGTTTTTCCTGTCGGAAAAAAACATCTTGTCATGAATTTAACTATGTGCTTTTTGATAATTTAAAAAAAAAAAAAAATTTGTTTTTACTTTTTAGATTTTGACATTGTTTGATTTTATTGATCTAAAAAGTCAGTGGGCTTTTTTGATCCGTACAATTAAAAAAAACAAAATAACATCCACACACAGACTGATCCGATTTCTTTATTTAAAAAAATACAAAAACACCCAACCCAACTCTAAACTAAGTTTTAGGTTTAGTTCGACAAAAGTCGGTTTAGTTTGGTTCATGTTGTGTAGAATCACAGTTATATTTGAGTATTGATTTACTCCTCTCCAGAAGTTAGGCACAAGGCCAGTTTTTATCTTACTCCCACAAGTAAGATGTGACCCAAGGTCGGGTCGGGAAAGTGGGGTTTAAAAATTGCCTGGACAGCCCCGTCGGCATTCCCCGGTAGGGGTGCCTCAGGCAGTAAGCAATAAACTAGTTATATTTGAGTAGACTGAACCGGAAACAAGATTTGACTCCATGTTTCATCTGCGAAGTGAAATCCTAGAAGACACTGAGGAGTTGCAACAAAATTGAATAGTTTCGGCAAAGAATACGGTGGGAAGGTAGATGTTTCGTGTTGTCTTTGGATATTCTTCGTATTCGGAAATTTTTAGCGGCAACTTTCGAGGAGGAGAATGGTATAAGCCTAACAGTGATCAACAAATTATCGGCTATTGAATGGCTGAGATTGATCCATCGGTGACAAGTGCAAGAAATAGTACCAAATATTCTTATTGCTCTACGGCTGTTTTTGAATCTTACACTTTATGTTGCTGCCGTAGAAAGAAGCTTCTCAAAACTAAAGTTTATTAAAACTTATTTAAGATCGAGAATGTCGCAAGATCGTTCTTCGAATGTGTCGCTCTTGTCAATTTAACATGAAAATGTGGATCTGATGGACTTTGACAAAATAATAAATGACTTTGCTTCTATTTATTTATCTACCTCCCACAGCGGTAAGATGTGACACAAGGTCGGGAAAGTGGGATTAGATAAGCCAGCGCTCGAGAGGTGAGCACTCTGGCCACTTAAAAATTGCCTGGGCAGCCCCGTCGGCATTCCCCGGTAGAGGCGCCTCAGACAGTAAGCAATAAACTTACTCCTCCCCAAAGAGGGGAGGCAAAGCCCGGGAGGGTGCACCTCCTAGAACTGCACAGGACCGGCAACCCCCAATAGACCGGCGTAAATCCAGACCCAAAGGCCCGGACAATACCGGTTTATTAGACGGAGTAAAAATACCCCTGGTTGAGTGACTTTGCTTCTCCAAAAGCTCGTAAAGTCAAAACCAATAAATCTGTTTATCAGTTAATTAAATAAAAATTATTTTTTCTGTTTTTCATTGTTTTTTTCAATCAGCATCATTATTTAAATCTTTAATTTATTTTTGTCGTCACGTTGTTGTCTCACCGTCCACCTAACATTCATTAATCCTTATCCTCGAGTGGCTTTTGGGTTTTGACAAGTGGTGACTCTTTGGTAAAACGGGGTAAGGGCAAATTTTATGAATAGGACCTCGGGAGGCACTTTGCCTCGGTACGCCACTGATCCTGACCAAACACCAATTGACCGACCAACGTCTGCGCTTACAAGGGCGGTTTCGTTTCTCTGGTTAGAGTAGTAATAATATTACAATCACGACGTTAGACAGGCGGGACATTATCTTTTGAAGATACATGGGCAATTTATTTCCGAGATGAATTCCGGAAATAAATTGCCCAGTGGTTCTTGGAATCTGCTCCATGCAAGACCTCAAAACGGTCTACTTTATAGCTACTGGCACAGCTAGGGGTTTCAACCAAATGCTGGCCAATAGCAGAGTCCAAAGTATTAGAGGAGGGGTAACACAAGGTTACTACCCTTCCCTGACGTATTTTTGATGGAACGTGCTGGTTTATGCGGGTCTGCAAATGCAAGGAAGTGCGCCCTATATAGCCAGCATCACATTGGCATTTAAATTGGTAGACAATATTACTATAATTTGGATAGATTGTATGATTTTTTAATTGTAAGAATAAATATTCCAACAACCATTTGAAAATATTGGAGTCTGTCTCTATCGCTATGCGAAAACCTTCCTTGTGCCGGCAGAAGGAATTTGTTAGATCGCTTAATCTCTTTGGAGAACTTTGAACTCCCTCCCTCTTTTTTCTCCCCTAACGCAGTGCCTTTTAATCGTTTTTTAAGTAAATCATTAAATTGACTTTTAATCGCTCTATCATTAATTTAGGCACTTTCAAATCCCCATTTGCTCTTTCTTCTGACAATATTATTAATTAAAACTATCGATTTTCTCCTGACGAGATGATAGTCGAAAGGGCCTTAGAGAGATTTACGTGTATCATTTTTAATGTGTATATATATATATATATATATATATATATATATATATATATTTTTTTTTTTTTTTTAAATTAATAATTAATCAGATAAATAATTTTCATAATAAAAGAAAGTTCTATAGTAATATAAACCTATTTTGGGTAGTAAATAATTCATATCCAATAAAAGAAAAACTAGATCATATAAATTCCCGTAAAAAGGCTAAGTCAATTTCTACATATGATTTTAGTACCTTATATACTAAAATACCACATAATGAACTAATTAAAGAATTAGGTAACATTATAGATTTAGCTTTTGCCGGAGGTAAAGGTAAATACATAGAATTTTCAAAATCTAAAGCCTTTTGGTGCAAGACTAAAAACAGTAAAACTAGTATTTCAAAAAATGGCCTTAAAATACTTATAAGTCACCTGATTAAAGAAAGTTATTTTAAAATAGGAAATAATACACTAATACAAACAATAGGTATTCCTATGGGTTTGGACCCTGCCCCCTTTTGGGCTAATCTCTATTTACATAGATATGAATACATATATATGTCAGCATTAATAAAAAATGATATATCTAGAACGTATAGTTACCACGGCTGCAGGAGGTTTATTGATGACCTGGTCTGTATAAATGATAGTGAGGAGTTTGAAAATACTAAACATTTAATATATCCTAGGGAATTAAAATTAAATTGTGAACATACAGGAATACATGCTACCTTTCTAGATTTAGATATAAAAATTGAGGATGGTAGATTTATTTATAAAATGTTTGATAAAAGAAATTCTTTTCCCTTTCATATCGTTCGTATGCCGCATAAAAGTAGTACCTGTCCTATGTATATATTTTATGGGAGTATAATGTCCGAATTTCTAAGAATAGCCCGCGTTACTTTAAGGTTAATGGATTTTATACCTCCAGTCACTTCATTAGTAATAAGAATGCTTAAACAAGATGGAGATAAAAATAAAATATTTAGACAGTTAAATAAGGCAATAACACGCTATCCTGACGCTTTTAAATTATATGAAATAAATCAAAAGAAATTGATAAAAGAAATCCAAAACTCTACTATAAAAATGTATAACATATGTAAATAGTCCATGATAAAATAAATAAATAAATGTATATATATATATATGTATATATGAAATATTTTTATAAATATATATTTTTAATTTTAAAACATTTGTAGACAAAGAAAATAACCAAGGGAAAAAAGGGGGGTTATTATAATGGAATCATCTAACTCTATAAAATAGATGTTCTGTAAAATAGTAAATACCCACTTTGAAAGGAACAACACAGGTAAGGAAACTATATTTTAATACTTTAGAAAAACAAATCTGGAGGCAAAACTAAATTAAATATTTGTAAACTTTTTAAATTAAAAAATAATTATTAAATAGGGAGGTGGTGTCTGATCAACACTGCTGGGATGCCATGATAAAGAAATACTGTTTTGTTTTTAAAATCCCGAAACAGTTTTCATGGTAAACAACTGACGATCCCTTATATATAAAAACATATATAAAAATATATTTATATTAGAGTATATTCTTGGAAGTAAACTAAAATAGTGATTGCAGTAGATTGATTGACTTACTAGACTAAAATCTTTCAACAAAATTTTTTTTTTTTTTTTTTTTTTTTTTTTCCCAGTTTTGAAGGTAAAAAGAACTTCCGAGACTATATATATATATATATATATATATATATATATATATATATATATATATATATAAACAGGCTTCGTTAAATAACACGGAATTTTCGCGTTTGTATAGCTTTTTTGTGAGGTTTTCAAATCGTCGAGCGATCTTGCCAGACTGAGGTATACTGTCCTGGATTGTCCTAGGAGATGCACCCTCCGATGCCTTGCCTCCCCTTTTTGTCTTGCCTCCCCTCTTTGCCTTGCCTTCCCTCTTTGCCTTGCCTCCCTTTGCCTTGCCTTGCTTCCCTTCTTTGGAGTGGAGTAAGTTTATTGCTTACTTCCTGAGGCGCCCATCGCCGGGGAATGCTGACGGGGCTACCCAGACTATTTTTTGCTAGACCAGAGTGCTCCTTCTATAGGGGTGCTGGCTTGACTCTCCCCAACCTTGTGTTACATATTCCTGCGGTGCGAAGGAATTAGATAGCTGCTTGTGCAAAGGCGGTACCATAGTCAATGAGGATTTTCCTAGGCGTGGTTATTGCTAGTGGAAAACTATTCCCAATACCCAGTGATGACACTTGCTGGGTGCCAACCGCAATTTTTTCGAACCTCTGAGGAGGTGTAAACAAAAAAAAATCTAAAAGAAGACTATAATTATAATATACATATATAATGTGATAGAACAATTGCATCACATTATAATCCTGTTAATTACTTGCAGTAGTTAACATTATGCCAAATTAATATTATTAACTCCTCTTTTCTGTCGAAATTTTTCAATAGTTAGTCATTAATATAATCCAGCTTATTTACCACAAATATTTCGCCATTTTTTAGCAAATATATTATACTAGATGGAGTTACTCGACGTGAGAGACAGGTACTTTTGCTTTTATGAAGCCGTCCCAATATTGTTGAGAATTTTGTTCTAACAATTATGTAATCTTAACTTTTTCATATTCTGTATTTTATTTTATGTGGTGTGATTGGCTCTGCCACACGCGACATCCTCGGCAGCCTTGGTCTATTAATGACGCGCAACACCAGAGACAATCGCGAATTATCTTGGCTTTACGAACGCCCCTCTATCGCCATTATTCGTGAAAACGCTTTGAGTCTGCTCTCGGCCTGCCAAGCCAGATGGACATTCGAAGAAAACCATGGACTGTGATACCTTTGATACAGACTAATAATATCGCGAAATCCTGATTCCTTATATATAACTGTATCAGTTATATATAAGGAATCAGGATTTCTCGATATTATTAGTTAGTATCAAAGTACTTTTTGTCTTCAGAATCTTTATGTCAAAACGTATTTCTTGTACATGTCTTAAGAACTATAAAATAAAAAAATAATTGTATAGCTTTTATGTATTGTGTATTGATTTATATTTTTCGACGAAACTGTGTGTAATTTTCATAAGCCTGGATGCAAGCTCTATGGTACTGACGTCACGGATTTCAGACCGAAATTCAGCATTCCGTAGGTGAAGACGTATTTCTACCTGTTTGTGGAAGAGAGATTCTGAAGTGCAATTAACCGAGCAGTTTTAATCCGTCCGTCTATAAGAGTGTGTGGGTTAGGGTTAGTGTGTGGGTTAGGGTTAGTGTGTGGGTTAGGGTGTGGGTATTGCATTTTGCTCATAAGAAGTGATAACGCCTTTCCGTCGGATTTGGCAAGGAGATTTTGTTTACCGCAAGGAGAATGGAACCAGAATTTAATTCGTCCATGAAATTGATGTAATCTGACGTCAAAATGTCAATGGCGGTAACTTTGGAGTTCTAGAGAATTCGACGATCATTCCTGAAGCAAGCACATGAAATCTGTTAAGGACGTGAAGGAATTTCTTCTTTTGAACGAATTTTACAATTTGCGCAACGTCGGCATTTAAAATGATCAAGCTTTTTTAACAGCCGGTTTTAAACTGGCGAAAGTTATCGCCGTGTCTTTTGTAAAATATGTAAGTAACCCGTTCATATACGATTTGTTTGAAACTTGTTTTCTATTGTTTATTGCTTGCTGAATTACATTTCTAAAAATTGTTTCGAAAAGCAGTTTCTTTGTCCTTTTTTTTTAACATTTTCTGGTAACCTGTTACTGGGCGCAATTTTGTAACATTTGTAGTCCGCGCAAAGAAAAATATGCAAGTTTCCCTGTGCTGCATTTTGAGAAATTTTAAGGAATTTAATTCACATTTTTTTAACTTTAAAACAATACATTTTCATTATTATTTATATTCACCGTTTTTATTGGTCTATTTTATGCATTCGTTTGTTTTTAGTTTTATTTTGATGAGGATAAAATTCCGATAATATCGTTTTGCTAGGTGCTTCACTTAAAATACTTTAACAAATATATTAAATAGTGAAATAAATCATTCATTAGCTTGTTGTAAACATGAGACCATAAAGTTTCGCATTTATTCGTATAAATTAGCATTTTGATAAAAAAATGTCCTCTTTTCAATAAGACCGTAAAGAAATGAAAAGAAAGTAATTAATTTGCTTAAGCAACAGTGCGTGTTAGGATAGGAGCTCTTTTTTATTTACAATTTAGAGATAGATGACAACTTTTTGAAAATAAAAGACCGGACCGGAAAGGAACATTTGAAAACAAATGCGAAACGTTTGTCCAGGAAATAAAACAATATTCCTAAAAAAGTAAACTAGATGTTATATTTAAATCAAAACCGTCATTGAATTTAAAAACGATAAAGAAAATATAGCGTCCCTAATGTCAGGCAGAGAAAGAAAGAAAGAAAGAAAGAAAGAGAGATAGAGAGCAAGAGAAAGCAGTCACATCCCCATTTCCTCCATGAAGATTTATACCTCGTCGGTATATCTTTCTTTCAAACTAGTTTAGATGTATTTGTTTTCATTTAGATTATCTAAATTGAAAATTAATGAACATAATATTTTTGAAAAGGTTTTGGTAATTTACACATTTTAAAATTTACTTTAATTACAGTTAATATCGTCATAACTATTGCATATATATATATATATATATATATATATATATATATAGGGAAAATAGGACAATGAAATTGCAAATGAATAACATCATGCATTAATTTATTATAAAATGTATAAAAGTAGTAACAGAGCTGTGTTTAGGTCTTTGTTTTCTACTATATGTACAGTATTTCAAAAGACTGTTGTATTATCTATGTAAATAAAATCAAACTGCTTGATGGTAATATAGTTATGATAAATGATACAATGAGTTTGCATATATCATTTAGACATGCAGTACCCGTCCTTGAGCGGTGTCCGTGGATGTCGACTAAACCAAGAAGCACATGCTTCCAACTCTGAACATCATATAAATAGTTTAATCGAGTTTTTTTTTATTTAGTTATAAAAATTAATTGTACTGTTCTGTAAGTATTAAATTTAGAAATAATAATTTGCGTTTAAACGTTCGCATTATTATATAACTACGAAAGAGCAACAACATATTTTCCTAGAGACGATGATTTGTGTGTGGGGGAGGGGGTTAGTAATTGTGTGTATAAACAAACACTGGAAGGAAGTTAATATTTGATAAGAATGAATATAAAAAGAAAAGTGCATTCCTTTGGTTAACGAGGAAAAGACGGAAATGGTAGGCGTAAATGTCAATTTCGCCCGAAATGTATCCTGGTCGGCACTCACAATCACGAATGAAAGCGCTCAGAGCGTACAAAAATATACCTATGCTCATCCGAAAGGACAGGATAATGCCTGGGACATAGCCTTCGGTTACATCAGCAGGTGTATTATTTTTAAATAATAAACAGTTCGTATTATTTCATAACTATGAAAGAACATGTTATTTATCTACCTCCCACAGCGGTAAGATATGACACAAGGTCGGCAAAGTGGGATTTGAAAAGCCAGAGCCCGAGAAGGTGAGCACAGTGGCGTACAAAAAATGCCTAGGCAGCCCCGTCGGCATTCCTCGGTAGGCGCGCCTCAGGCAGTAAGCGATAAACTTACTCCACCCCAAAGAGGGGAGGCAAAGCCTGGGAGGGTGGACCTCCTAGAACTGCACAGGGCAAACCCACAGACCGGCGTAAATCAAGCCCCGAAGGCCAAGACAATACCAATCTATGGGGTGCAGTATCTATCGGAAGAGATACTACACTTTGATCCCGACGAAAAGGCCAACGTATTCGCAACAACGTACCGGCGTATAGTATATGATTTGTTTTCATGAAAAAGCAATTATTTCTTTTAGGAATGGCGTTATTTTAAATAATTGTGTCTATATACAAACAATAAAAGGGGAATCTTGCACTATGCTAAATCATTCAAAAGTAAAACAGTTGTGCTAACCTTTGACCTCTTAGTTGTCGTTCAGCGTTTTAATTTAACGTAAACTTGTCACCCACCTTTCAACCAGACAGCGTTTTAACAATATGTAACCAATTTGTGGTTTTAGTGATATCTTAGTAAATTTTTATTAAATAGAGTTTTTTCTATTGCCACCCGGACTTAGGTTACGCATAGTATTAAAAGGGGTATGTAATAGTTTTTCAAGAGTAGGTGCCTATTACCACCCAGATTTAGAGGTAGTAATAGGGCAGCTACTTTTCTTTTGGGATTTATTGTCACCCATATTTACTGTTAGTGGTCGGGTTAAGGGAGGCATGTAACTTTTTAGGAGCTGCGGTCTATTGCCACTCGGACTTAAAGTTAGTGATAGTCTTAAGAGGGCATGTAATAATAATACTAATCGTTTCATTTCTTATGAATTATCCTTTGCTATTTATCAGAAATTAGTCATGCGTATGTGTTAAACAGACCTATCAACCTTTTATAGATTTTGATGTCATTGACCCAGGAGTTTTGCCAAACGTCTTCTTTCCAGTAATAAAGTTCTATTATCCGTTATTTGTAACAAAAGTGAGGACAGTCTGAATATTCTATGTTCACATGATGCCCCCCCCCCCACCAAACACGCACACACACACACATGATTTATTTCTCTAAACAAAAATAGTTCCGGTTACACGCACTTAAAATGCTACTCAGTTAGATACTGCTGGCCCGGGAATCGGTGATCATTTTACGTAAATTGTATATGCGAAACTGATCCCCCACACTAAATTCTAAAAGTTGTATTTTTCCTGGCAAGCTTTTAAGATGTTTACATGTAATCTTCTAAACATGTAGAATCTCATTTTATCGGGAGTTGGGTGAATTAGCGTAAAGCATACATGTACAAATTTACCCCTTTTTTATAAAATTGTTTGTGCAGGATTATTATTATTCTAATTATTATTATTATTATTATTATTATTATTATTATTATTATTATTATTATTATTATTATTATTATTATTGTTATTGTTATTATTATTAGACATTATTTGAAATGTTAATTTCAATTATTATGATACCGTTCAGTTAGTAAATTATTGAATCAAATTGTTATAAAACTAAAAACAAATCACAAACGAAGGAACAAAAATTTTCAATGTTTTTTTTAATTTTATTCTTTTTCTTTTTTTTTGTAAATTCCTAATTTAGTCATGTATATTATTTCGTGTGAATAAATAGATAAATATTCTGTTTTGCAAAATAGAAATTTAATGTAAAAAAAATCAATCATGCTGCAAAAACTATTTATGAATGTTCAAAAAAACATGGAAAGATTATTAATTGACACATAATCAATTGACACATCATTAATTGACACATTATCAATTGACACATTATCAATTGGCACATTATCAATTGACACATTATCAATTGGCACCTTATCAATTGACTCATTTTCAATGTTTTTTTTATTTTATTCTTTTTCTTTTTTTGTAAATTCCTAATTTAGTCATGTATATTATTTCGTGTGAATAAATAGATAAATATTCTTCTGTTTGCCAATTGCAAAATAGAAATTTCATGTCAAAACAATAAATCATGCTGCAAAAACACTTTGTGAATTTTCAAAAAAAAAACATTGAAAGATTATCAATTGACACATTATCAATTGGAACATAATCAATTGACACATTAACAATTGACACATTAACAATTGACACATTAACAATTGACACATTATCAATTGACACATAATCAATTGACACATAATCAATTGACACATAATCAATTGACACATTATCAATTGACACATTATCAATTAGCTTAAACGCAAGACCATGTAAAATGATGGAGTATACAAACATTGCGAGCATCAAACATAATAGTCATGGAATTGGTAAAAGTACATGAAATATTATTATAGGACAAATTATTACTTTTGTAAAGTAAAAAGTGAGAAACTTTTTATTAAAAACATTGGAACTAAGAATAAAATTTGAAATCAAATTTAGTCATGATTGGCGTTATATCTGTTCTCGGCTAAAAGGGGGAAATCCTGATATTTACAAAAGTCAACGCTTTGCTTAAAAAAGATATTTTTTTATATATGATCTAAAACCTTTCTTCTTGATAATACAATAAAATTAAGTTAAATTATTTTTATTTAACGTTACTTTCATTTTTATCATTGGAATTTAAAAAAAAAACACGGGAAATTTTAATTATACTTGGCAAAAATCTGTTGTTAACGGTCAAAAGAAGGAAAAATCTTTCTAAATTATGGCAAATTATATTTTTTGGTCTCAATCAAGATTGATACTTTTGGGGATATTAGATTTTTCGCACATCAAAAAACGGAGTGCGTGTCTAATATTGACCTCGTGTGGACAAAATAACATAAGAAAATGCAAGGTTGAGGTCATCAAGGGCAGATAACTTATCTTAAAAAATCAAGTATTTTTACTAAATAAAGTGAAATAAAAAAAATACTTATAGCGCAAAAAGAAATCGAATGTCGGGAGACATTTTATAATACGCATGCAGTGGTGGATATCGGCTTAAAATGAAGTTTCATCATAAAAATATTTAATTAATACGCGAAAACTGAAGGACGGGAGCGACAGCATACATGAATTGATGTAGGTATGTGTACTCGCGTCAGCGCTTGCTTTTTATGCTTGCGCAGAGGTGATACCGTAGCCAATGAGGATTTTCCGAGGCGTGGTTATTGCTAGTTGAAAACTATTCCCAATACCCCGCGATGGCACCTGCTGGTTGCCAACCGCAATTTTTTCAAACCTCTGAGGAGGTGTAAAATACACTTTAAAAACAGACTATAATTGTACTATACGTTCTGAGATTGACTGTATGATCGAACAATTGCATACAAGTGTAATAATTACGTGTAGTAATTAACATGTATCAATATTTATGCAGTTTACGAACCGCGTTTTCATCGGCACGTCCTGCCAGGTTACGTTTACCGCCGGAAGGTACCGAGCGAAAACTTGTTTTTTTTTTCTGTGTTGAAAACGCTTGAAACAGGCATCGTGTGTTAATTCCAATGAAAAGTTAGAAAAACATTATGTAAATTTGTAAGGAAATGTAGGAAAAAGATTCAAATCAAGGAACAAAACACTCATCGTATGTGGTAAGTTTCATGCAAATGGTATATGAACGGGGTACTTAGGTATTGTGAAAAGACACAACGCCACCTTTCGACAGTTTAAAACCTATTGTTAAAAAAGGTGGATAATTTAAAATGCCGATGTGGCGCCAATTATAAAATTACTGGAGCTTCCTTTGGGAATGATCGTCGAATTCTCTAGAACTCAAAAGTTTTCGCCAAAGTTACACGACAGCCCCTCAACGAGATTGACAGACTCTCTTGCGAGTGAATAGCCATTTGCACGACATAGGCAGACTCTGATACAGGTTGGCGTCAGCAGTAGAACTTTGCTCAAACCAGAGACTCTATTTTTTTACCAACCCCTGTTGGGTGAGTCGCTGAAGGAGCAATTCTTTTAGCAACACATTCCCCTTTCGACTATTGGCTCGCCCCCCCCTTCAGAGTACAGCGAGAAGAGAGATACTTTTATGTTCGATAATTTGTATATCGTACATATTAGTTATTTCTCCCCCAACAATATTATTAATATTCTATTATTCGTTTGCTAAACGACATTTGCCAAGACTGTTTCGAAAAGCAGTTTCTTTGTTCTTTCTTCTACCTTTTGTGGAGCAATTTTGTAACATGTGTAGCCCGCGTAAGGAAAATATGCAAGTTTTCCGGTGCCGCCTTTTTGAGGAATTTTATGTAAATAAATTCCCTTTTTCTACTTTAAATCAAAAGCATTTTAGTTATTATTTCTATTGCCATCTTTTTCATTGTTCTTTTCATGCGGGTTGTTGTCGTTGTTGTTGTTGTTTTGTCGGTTTTGTCTGGACAAGGATAAAATTCCGCCGCTTGAAATAATTTAAACAACAATGTTAAATAATTAAAAAAATAGGTTCTGTTTCGGAAACGTCAACCATAGATTTTACTGGCGTGACGCATGTACAACGAATACTACGAAATCGAGAAAGACGAAGCAAGTACGCTGTTAAGAATGTTACCGAATACGCCCCTCCCCACGTTAGGAATGGATTCTAAAACTCCGCCAGTAAAATCCATGGTTGACGATTACGAAAAAGTACCAAAAATCCATTCATAAGTGTGTTGTAAACAAATTTGTATTATCGATTTAAATAACAGTAAGCCGTTTTGATGGCCACAGTTATGATAAATAATAAAATACGTTCGCATTTATCATTTAGACTGGCAGGACCCGTCCTCGGACATCGCCCAGGAATGTAAACGGAAAGAAAAAAAACAATTAATTTAGAATTTAGAGTAGGAGATCAGTTTCGTATATACATTTAACGTTAAATGATCATCATTTTAGGACAATTCTAACTTTTAGGGATGTTCACTAAATCTTTTTACCACTAACCCTAAGTCCAACTGGCAAGATCATAAATCCATACGTAATCGCTTAAAAAAGTAGACCCCCCTCTAAAAAAAGGTAAACACACAGAATTTATCTCCCAGAGCAAAATAAAATGTTTGGTTAATTGCTTTAAAACGCTAGAATGTCTCGGAGATGAGAGCTAATGTTACATTAAATTTCCATGTGAAACTGATCCCCCACTCTTAATTCTTATAGATTGTGTGTAGAATCTAAGTAGAATCTATTTTAGGAGGTGAGTTAGGTTAGTGTGTTAATCTACCATTATACAACAACAACTACAATAATATTAATATTAATATTAATATTAATAATAATATTAATATTAATATTAATAATTAGAAATTCTTATATAGTAAAATAATCTACAAATAAACTCAAACTATTACATTAAAATATGATTTTAAATATATAACAAAAAATTAATAAAAACATGTTAGTAATTAATTTTTAATTAAAAAAAAAACAGCTTTTAAATTAATTAATAAAAAATATTTACGTCAATGGCAAATGTTCACTGTCTTTCCCATTAGTCAGTGTACTTGTCTTTTTTCAAGGAAACTGTAACTACTTAACTGCAAAACGGTTTCAATAACAACCAAGAATCATTTCCATTAGTAGCATTTGATAATATTGCATTCTATCTCCATCCCTATCCACCTTTCATATCTTTTGATATTTCTTTGTACAGCCAGTTTACATACATTGAAAATCAAAACCAAAGAAAGTGTGTTCATACACGAAGTTTCGAAAATCTTTAAATTCACTAATTCATTTATAGCTAATTAAACTCAACATCATATTTAAAATGTTCAAAGTTTTTTTCATACTTTTTGCACACGTCTTGTGGGGTTTGTCAAGGCTGTGGAGGACAAAAGCCGATCGCAGAAAATTCCATCATATGATGGTTAAAAAAAAAGCATAAAATAATGTAATTATCACTGAATGTAAGGGAAATATGAGTGGGCGATGCATAAATAAATATGACTAATTTTTATATTAAGATATTTATAGTTGCGACCAATAAGACGACTACGACCATGAAAGGCTCTGACAGGAACACGTCAGAGTTTTGAAAACCACGCTAAAATTGAAGAACAATTCGGACTATGTCCGATTCGCTTTAAGCCCAAGCTCAAAATAGAAAATGGTCTTGTGAATAGCTATTTCTCCCGATTAGTTTCGTTTGTTTCATATTAGATGGAGCGGTGGTGAAGGTAACGCCGACGCGGACTGACGATCTGGGTGAACACAGTTCGAATCCAATCGGTTCTATAGCACCACATTAACTTATGGATGTTGGCAACCTTTACGTGACCCATCCTGTAAATCAACTGCATTCTTTTAAAAGTTACCTAGCGAATTTATGCAAAATTTTATTTTTTACACAAGCAAAATGAATTTACATAGTATTTTTATGCTATCATTATCTATACTTTTTTCTTTAAAAACAATACATATTTATCATTTCATCATTAGCAGCAGAAACGGAACATTCAGTTTAAAAAATTAAACGAATTCGTTTTTAGAATCAGATACAAGGCTCGAATTTCTTTCGATTCCGATACCACAAAAGTTCCGAGATTCCCGATTCCGATTTATCTTCCCAACACTAGTTATTACGTACTGTTTTAGGGCTTAATAACACTTTAAAAGTATTTTAGACCATGTTTTTTGTTACAGATCTGTATGATGAAATAATAATTACATGTCTCGCCCCCACCCTGTAATGGTAATAGTAGAAATTAGAATTTAAAAAATTACTATTTTATTATAGTAAATATTACTTGTTTAATCGAAACTTCAACACAGTGATCTAATGTATATGATTGTGTTCCATGAAATATTTTGAGGTAAAAGCTCATTATCAAATAGTGGGTGCTTAAAATCTCCCGAAACTCATGTAGACCGATTTGAAAACACCATAATTTGATAAAGAGGTCTTACCTCGAAATATGTTGTGGAACACGGTCACACACATTAGATCATCGTGTAAATGTTGTGGCTAAAAAAATATGATTTACTATAAAAAAATGTAATTAGAAAAAAAATCATTTAATTTTTCCTGTCCTTCTCAACACTGACATATTTCCATTTTCTTACATTGTAATAGCCTTCTAAAAATTCTCTATATACATTACACACAAATAATTACGTACTGTTTTTCTGAAAAAATTGATTTCAGCAGTCCCATAGATTATGAATAGATTTATACCAAAATATGCCTGTATATTATTGAACGGCAATAAAACTAAAACTGTTGGACATACATGACTGAAACTTGGTGCACATGTCAGGCATAGTATGAAGTTCATTTGTCCTAAATATGGTTAGATACTAGAAAGGATTGTGAATAAAGATTACAATTTGGAGTGTTTGGATTCGGTGAACGTGAACCCCATTCAGGATCACATACGTCGTATTGATAAGACGATCACAGCGTCAACCCGTACTCATCCCAATGAGCCATTGACGCTTGGGGAGTAGCTCCACCCTGTTGAAACCACAGTTCATCTCTCAAAAGAGCCTTTGTCTTGCGAAGCATGACAAAACTTAACGCGTTTTAGAGGGTATCTATGTGTGAACGTCAGTCTGCGTGCGTATACTGCACAAGCCGTGCTCGTCCACTTTTTGTCTTCATCTGAAATCGGTCGTCGATTCCGACATCAGTCGCAGTATCAATCATCTCGTCTCTGTCACTGTTGTAACAAAGGAATTTTCCCTCCAAATAAAAGCACCAACTAAAGTTTAAAACAAGTAACAAAGTTTTATTTTGAAAGACGTTACAATTATGCTCATTTTCTTCTACTGAACAACAATCATGCAAATCACGACCTACATATCTTCCAACCGGACACAATCAATTAACTTTGGGCCCAGGAAGACTATCTGTCTATGAGAAGCACACTAACCCAACTAAACTTTCTCGGTCTTTTGCTGGAATATATATAGAGAGAAATCACTTGGACCAAATCAGAAAGACCCGTCGAAGTTATCAGATGTTTATCTATGGGCATAAAAAATTGACTGAACATGAGGTCCACCATCTGTTATGAACATTACATTCTGGAAAATCTCAAGTGTACCATAATCATAGTGTGGAACTTCGTATATGAAGGGGCATTACTTTTTTCAAATCTTTAAGTGGCTTCATTTCTTAACACGAATCCGTATTTAAAGACGCACTAACTTTTTCAAGTGGAGAAATCGCATGTTCGGTGGGTAAATTAGCTTTTAGCTAAATATTGTGTACTCTGTCAAGGCAAGAAAGGATGCTTTGAGCCACACCTTCCCAGATGTAGCAACAGTACTCCATTTTAGAACGTATTTGACTTTTATACAAGTAGAGAATTGAGTCAGGAGTTAGAATGATCCAAACGTTTTGCAGCGACCAGGTATATGATCAGAACAACAAAACTGTACTAATAAAAACAACATTTTATCGCTTTGCTAATTTAATAATTTGTTTTCTTCGGGCCATCGTTTGATTGGTTAATTTTAGTCACGTGACAGTTTGAAAATGCAAATATTCGACCAGACGATAATTTGACGACTTTGAAGAACTTTTCTTCAGATGGGAAATAGGTGTCGAATCATCAACATCTGATTTTTTTTCATCTCTGTGGATGCAGTTTTCATCTCTTTAGGAAAATTGTATCTACGTTAATTTAATTTACATCTTTTCTAAGTAAACTCGATATTATGATTTCGAGAATAAATGTAGATATAATTTTTAAATATAGTGGTATAAAGTTTAGATATTTCTCTCTTATCTATGATGTGAATATATTAACTGATGGAGTCAATTTGGTGCTGAAGACATTTCTTCTGTTGAAGTTGATGACCATTTAAATTTATTTTCTGGGAAAAGTTCCGAGAATTAAAAACTATGTATTACTGGAAAATCATTGTTAAATTATGAAATCACAAATATTAACTATTCTTTTGTGAAGAAAACTTGTAGCAGTCATGAATTAGATTTACTTTGTAATGCGTATCAGTGTCCCTGTGAGCTTGTTTGGCTAATCAGCTCGCAGGGTGTATTGATATCATTAGTTCCCTAAGGGACTACTTCAGCTTACTGTAAACTTTTTATCCGAATAAACCCTTTTCGTTGTTGTTGTAAAAAGGTTTCTTTATTTCATTTCGTGAGTTCAATATAAGATAGGGCATATTATACCCTTCTTTCTTACAAACTTATAACAAAATGTAATTATTTCAATGTTAGATTTTATTTGGAAAACTGAATCCGAATATTACCTAAAATTTATTGAAAATCTCGGAGAAGAATCCAGAATATTTTCTATTTAGTTAAAACAACTAATTATTTCAAAGTGTTTTTAAATTTAATATTTGTTTATTTGAGGGGTGAATAAAAGACCGAAAAAGTAATGGTCATCGTATATTTAAGTTAAAATATGCAGTTCAAAAATTCACATTTTAATATTCAAAGGAAAAGGAAGGGTTGTTATTTATTTAAAGTAATTATGTAATTAATTAATTAAGTTGGGGGTAATGATATTATGTAATTAATTAATTAAGTTAGGGGGTGATAATTATTTTATTTTCAGAGTCACAAGTAATATTTGAATATTTATTACTTGAGAAAAAAAGAAAGGCAGGAAACAGATATTAGTCTAAGCCTCCAAGAAACTTTGTTTAACCAGAACTTTTTTCAATTAAATTTTGTCGTCTGCCTTGAATGATTTTGAACAAAAAAGATAGAACCATTGTCAATAAAATTCTATCGTCTGCTGATGAAAACATTTTTTAGCGAACTTTGAAAATATTTATATTACATATGAAGAAATATGCATGTCAACCTTGTCTTTCCTTTATTTTTAATAAATTCTTGTCATTTACTCATTTTATTCTGAACCGAGAAAAAGAGTGTATAGATGAAAATGTATTTCACATTCAAATATTTTTCACTAATCAGTCGGATTCTCGACTTTTTTCATCGATAGCTACCGTAACACAACATCAATATTTAATTCTAAAGAGCCATTTTATTGTGTTTTTCCATTGTTCTGCGTTGTTAACAAAAATATAATTCGATTCAATTCCTTTCAGAAAATAATATGTTCGCTCGGATTTATTTCCGTATAGGTGGCATATTCTAAAAGGGGATGTGAATTTATATTCTTCAAATACAGATTTATTTATTTTTGTTTTGAATTTAAAAAGAAATAATATGGGGGAGAAAGGTACGTAACTCTGTCTTCGTCCATTACAGACTTACTTCCCTTTCGTTGAAACAAAAATATAAAATTTAGCAAAAAATAAAACAGCATAGTTGTAAAATAAAAACAAAACGTAAAACAAATTGTAAGTAAATATACTACCGAGCAACGCCGGGTCTTCCAGATAACTTTTCAATAAAATTAATTCTATGGAAGCAATTTAAGAGTGAGCTTACTGAACGAGATAGCTAGCTTTATATTTACGTGTAGATTCTAGAAGAAAAACATTCGATGTCAGTAGAAATGTATGCGTTTGTAAAGTTTTAAAAGATAATTCGAACTTTTTTCACAACGTCCCTCTTCTTAAAATGTGTGATGAGTTACGCTTAATTGACTGCGAACGGTCGATATAAATGAACCGTAATCTTGACAACGTCATAGCCGGAAAGTGTCGCCGATATATGTAAATTAGTTGACGTCATAGCCGGAAAATGTGACGTCATGAATAGGAAGTGTAACCGAGATATGTAGATCAGGTGATGCATAGTTTGTACTTGTAACAAAATGTGCAAGTGAGGGATAATTGTTTTTATATATTTTCGACCGCACTAAAGATGACGTAATTGTCACGCCATTGCTGCTTATAACTATCTCCATGCATGTGCACTGGATATTTTATGAATGTACTTATCATAAGAATATAAATATTTTCAAAAAAATTGTTTACTCCGAAAAAAGGCATTAGCCCCACCTACCACCACACAGACACACACATAAATCCATTATAATGATTATAAAGCTAATCTCGAAAACAATTTTAGTGAGTTCGATCCAAACTATTTAATATTAATGTAATGCTATTATCAGAGTGTTATCCTTCTTGGACCAGATACAAGTTTCTCCTCTAAGCATTACTTTCCAACGAGAGACTGAACTCTTCTGGCTGAAAGTTAAGAAAAACGTGTACCACGCATGTGCGAAAATTAGAAACTAGTAAATAGTAAATAAAATTAAATTCGCACGAATCAGCGTATTACGGCTTTTTTGACACATTTCGATTCTGTCATGGGAATTTGTTACCACAATTCTTTCTAGAATCTAATACTTACTAGAGGAGCCACGTAAAGGTTGCCAACATCCATAAGTCAATCTGGTGCTATAGAACCGACTGGATTCGATTTGTGTTCACCCAGATCGTCAGTCGCGTCGGCGTTACCTTCACCACTGCTCCATCACATATGAAACAAACGAAACTAATCGGGAGAAATAGCTATTCACAGGACCATTTTCTATTTCGGGCTTGGGCTTAAAGCGAATCGGACATAGTCCGAATTGTTCTTCAATTTTAGCGTGGTTTTCACAACTCTGACGTGTTCCTGTCAGAGCCTTTCATGGTCGTAGTCGTCTTTAAGGTTTCTTTATTGGTCGTAGTCGTCTTTAAGGTCTCTTTACTGGTCGAAGCTATAAATATCTTAAATATAAAAATTAGTCGTATTTATTTATGCATCGCCCACTCATATTTCTCTTTTATTTGTTTACCCTGAAAATACATGTATTTTCGATTGAATTTAGGAAAATTAATGTAGTTATTTAAGGTAGCCTGTTCATTAGTTACTACGCCTGTAAATTTCACCTGCTTTTAATACTTTGTTTATAATATCTCCTATACATTTTTCTGGCAAAACGTCTCTGTGAGATTAAATGCATATACATATATATATATATATATATATATCGAATAAATTTCTTTCTCGACGTCCAACCTACAATGGACTCGTCCACGATTCATTTTTTCCACTCTTCATTATCTAACAAGAAAATCATTTTTTTTTGTTTAACGGCAAACTAACCCTTTTTTATTTATTTAATATTTAAACAAAATCCTCACTGTATATATATATACCGTTGTTTTCAATTAATTGAACAAAACTTTCTATTTTAGCTAAGGGAAACTGCGATGATATTCATATATTTAACAAAAGTAGACTAGATTAGATTAGACGTTCGAATAGCTAATTTCGTAAAACACGATCCTATTGCAATGAAGTTTGATCTGGACCAAAATTTGCCAAGTGCTTCCTCAGAGCTAGGAAGAAGTTCCAAAGTGAAAACATGCAGCTTCGTGAAGATAAGTCCCTCACTATCAACCAAGCTCCAGGTCCTATCCTATCGCCGCAATGTTGCATCTTTGTGCTTGTTTTACAAGTACTACCATGGAATGTGCTCCGATGAATTTGCTGCTCTGGAGAACCCTAGACGTAAATACACTCGACCAACCCGACAATCAGCTAAACCCCATCCATTCACTGTCGAGGTCCCCAAATGCCGGAGAGCATTCTACTCCAATAGCTTCTTTCCTCGTGCTGCCGGCTTCTGGAACTCCTTCCCTGTTTCCTGTTTCCCCGACAGTACTGACATGCAGACGTTTAAAACTAATGTAAACAGACGTCTCGCTACACTGCTCTCAACTTAGGATGACACCCAAAACCTACACCCTAATTTTCAGTAACCCTTTACGTCTACAGTGGCGGCCTGCCTTGTTTGGGGTGAAATATGTTTTTTAAAAAGATGCTGACAAGAGCAAGAAATACCTTGGCATAGAAGAAAACGATTCCATTAAACATGCTAAGATGAGAGAAAATATTGGCAGAGAATATGTACGCCGTGTGAGAAAAAAATGTAAAACACAGCTTACAAACAAAACCAAAGTAACTGTCATTAACGAACTAGTCATATTCATGATAACATACAGCTTTGGCATTATTGACTGTCCACAAAAGGACATTAACAGACACTAAAACGAGGAAAATGTTGACACTGTACAGAGCAATCTACAGAAACCAATGTCTAACAAAGCTGTATTTGACCAGGGAAGTAGGGGGTATGGGTCTCTCATAAATTGACAATCAATATTGTGAGCACCGGCCAATATTGATGAGCTCCCAGAACCCAAACCTTATGATGGTATGCCAAAATCAAGAAATCAGAGCAAGCAGAACAAAACCTGCCAAACATTTTTGACAAGACTGTTACAAATGAGGCGGAAACAGAAAGCAGGTCTGTCACAGGAATAGCCCGGAAGAGCTGTCAGAAATACACCAAGTTCTTCCATTGCAGATAACTGAAAGAATGAGGCAACCAACAACGTTCCAAATATTTTCTGGTTGAACTATCCAAGGAATATATAGATAATGAAAGCTATGTAGACTGGCTGAAAAGAGGATCGCTCCACTATGATCAGGAAAGAATGATAATGAAGGCTATGTAGACTGGCTGAAAAGAGGATCGCTCCACTATGATCAGGAAAGAATGATAATGAAGGCTATGTAAACTGGCTGAAAAGAGGATCGCTCCACTATGATCAGGAAAGAATGATAATGAAGGCTATGTAGACTGGCTGAAAAGAGGATCGCTCCACTATGATCAGGAAAGAATGATAATGAAGGCTATGTAGACTGGCTGAAAAGAGGATCGCTCCACTATGATCAGGAAAGAATGATAATGAAGGCTATGTAGACTGGCTGAAAAGAGGATCGCTCCACTATGATCAGGAAAGAATGATAATGAAGGCTATGTAGACTGGCTGAAAAGAGGATCGCTCCACTATGATCAGGAAAGAATGATAATGAAGGCTATGTAGACTGGCTGAAAAGAGGATCGCTCCACTATGATCAGGAAAGAATGATAATGAAGGCTATGTAGACTGGCTGAAAAGAGGATCGCTCCACTATGATCAGGAAAGAATGATAATGAAGGCTATGTAGACTGGCTGAAAAGAGGATCGCTCCACTATGATCAGGAAAGAATGATAATGAAGGCTATGTAGACTGGCTGAAAAGAGGATCGCTCCACTATGATCAGGAAAGAATGATAATGAAGGCTATGTAGACTGGCTGAAAAGAGGATCGCTCCACTATGATCAGGAAAGAATGATAATGAAGGCTATGTAGACTGGCTGAAAAGAGGATCGCTCCACTATGATCAGGAAAGAATGATAATGAAGGCTATGTAGACTGGCTGAAAAGAGGATCGCTCCACTATGATCAGGAAAGAATGATAATGAAGGCTATGTAGACTGGCTGAAAAGAGGATCGCTCCACTATGATCAGGAAAGAATGATAATGAAGGCTATGTACACTGGCTGAAAAGAGGATCGCTCCACTATGATCAGGAGAGAATGATAATGAAGGCTATGTAGACTGGCTGAAAAGAGGATCGCTCCACTATGATCAGGAAAGAATGATAATGAAGGCTATGTAGACTGGCTGAAAAGAGGATCGCTCCACTATGATCAGGAAAGAATGATAATGAAGGCTATGTAGACTGGCTGAAAAGAGGATCGCTCCACTATGATCAGGAAAGAATGATAATGAAGGCTATGTAGACTGGCTGAAAAGAGGATCGCTCCACTATGATCAGGAAAGAATGATAATGAAGGCTATGTAGACTGGCTGAAAAGAGGATCGCTCCACTATGATCAGGAGAGAATGATAATGAAGGCTATGTAGACTGGCTGAAAAGAGGATCGCTCCACTATGATCAGGAAAGAATGATAATGAAGGCTATGTAGACTGGCTGAAAAGAGGATCGCTCCACTATGATCAGGAGAGAATGATAATGGCAGCTCAAGATGACAAATGGCTAGATGACAAATGCTTTTAAGAATATGAGTGGTCTAAGCAACGACAATAATTGCAAGTTTTGCCACACAGAAGTAAAGAGTGTGAGCTACCTGACATCTATTTGTACGGTTATGCTAAGGTACGGCTACTATACAATGAGACACAATGGAGTGTGTAAATATCTTCACTGGGCCATCTGTAAAATGTTGGAAATCCAGTGTAGCAGCAAGTCCTGGGAAAATATACCAGAAAAAACAGGTGGAAATAAGTCATACACCATTCACTAGTAGTATGCAACCCCTCCAGCTTCATCTCTAGAAAACGTAGCAGTTATATCTGACATAGTGATATTGGACAAAAGGGGGAAAGTAGCAACCCTAGTTGAAGTCAGTGTCGCTTATGATGCAGGCTTAAACAGAGCTGAGCGGAAAAAGATAACGAAATACCAAGGTCTTATTGACTGGAATCTTAGGAAGATCTCATAAAAAAAATTCAAAAAACGACCTGGCGTATATACTCAGTGAAACAAGTGTAAAAGACATACAAACAATTGTACTTAAAAGGACGGTTAGAACTTTAAAGGGATCTCTCGGTTGGAGTGTCTGAAATAGCGGGTGAATATCTGGCGTCCACTAGGGAAAGATTTTTAAAAAATTAATCACGTACTCACTCGCTTGCTTTATAATTTCTTTATTAATGATTCACCATTTACAAAAGCCAAAAGCCACTCGAGGATCAGGGTTAATAAGATGGATGAATTGTCAGTTGAATGATGAAGAATATTATGAGAGGATTGAAAACGACAAATAGAATAAAAATATTGATTACTTATGAGGACGGTTCATGACAAATATTTGTCGACATTTGATTTGAAGACGACCATATTGTAGCCCAGAGAGACGCAATTCCGTGGACAAACTTGAAAAAAAACTTTGTATATGGAAATTCTCGCAGACGCTGTGTACATGGAGGAGGAAAGGAGAGCTTTTTTCGTTGTAGTAGGAGACGATTTCTTTGCTACGAATGTCTTGCAAAGAAGGACCAGAGATTGAGCCCCCTCGATCGAGGACCTTCCATGGAAATCATGAGTATGGTAAGACCAGCGAAAGGGGCTGTAAAACAGACAAGTCTATATTGTATATTGTCAAGGCAAGAAACGCTGCTCTTAGCAACACCTCCCCGGATGTGTCAGCAGTACTCCATCTTAGGGCGTATCTGACTCTTATAGAGGTAGATGATTGCATCACGAGCTTAGTTTTAAAAGTGTTAAAAGTAACAAGCTAGTTTTTTTCTCAATTTCACCACGTGCTCCATAGCGGAAGACAACGAATGAGCCAGATCTTGATCACCAACGCTCTTCGAAGTGCTGCTGTAGACAGTTGTGTCGTCCGCGTAGATGTCAGCAAAGCACATGAGAATATGATTTGTAAAACCATGAATGATGATCAGCATGAGACCTGGGCCCAGAATAGATCCTTGAGCCATGTCGGCGTTGGTATTATGTGCGTCACACTTCTGCCCATCAACAACTACTTTTTTACTCATATCAGACATAAAGAGTCACCACTTATCAAGGCCGAAAGGCCACTCGAGGATAAGAGTTAATGAGTTTGTCAGGTGGATAGTGGAACAACACTGTGATGATTGGTAACGATTGTTGAACTTGAGCAGAATTTGATTATTTAAGAGGACGGCTCAACAAGAATTTGTTTGTATTGGACTTGAAAACGACCATGTTGCAGTCAGTTTGGAAGCAGCCCCGCGGTATTGTGTTCTACAGACGGGTAATTCTAGGAAAGAAACTCTGTTCATGGAAGCTCCATTTAATTTTAAATACACAGAGGGAGAAAGGGAAATTATTGACAGCGGTTGTAGCTAGGACGTATCTAACTCTTATCGAAGTAGAGGATTGCATCAGCTACTTTTTTCTCAATTTTTTTTTTGTTGTGAATTTTTTACATGGGGTCGGCGAACTATAGATTGGAGCTCAGTCGAGCACCTACCATTAGAACAACGATTCAAATCCAAGTCATTCCACTGAAAACGCTTCCATCAAACCCACATGACACTTGGAGGGGGGGGGATAAATCGAAATCACATTAACACTTGTCCACGGTTGGCTTCGGCCTTGATAAAGTGGTGGTTTCTGTTTTATATTAAAAAAAATAAATAACGATAGAGCAGAAAAAGACTAGCGACGTCTCTTCTGTGCGAAAGGGGCCGTGGGGAAGAGAAGAGGGCATCGCCCCACTAGATTTCGCTTCTGTGTTGTTTTCTTTGTATTGCTGATGTTGTCATTTTTAGGATAACCTTTACAATAACAATGTCAAATTAATTTCAGGTCATTACTAGATCTTCTAAAATGACATACAAATGCGATACATGTTAGGTACATTCTGTCCTCTTCTCTCCATCACACAAATTTTCTGTACGTGTGTGCGCATGCGCCAACAAACGTTGTACAAAGTGCTTTAAATAAAGAAATCGTGATTTAGTATATTATCGACATTTAATGGAACACCGTTCTCCAGTGGAAGTTAAAACATGAAGCCATCTACTGAGTATTAAAATAATCACACATTTTTTTGGAGGAGGATATTTTAATGTGTGTGTGTGTGTGTATGTGTGTGTGTGTGTGTGTGTGAGTGCGAGAGAGAGAGAGTGGGTGGGTGTGTGTGTGTGTGTGTACGTTGGTGTGGGTGTATGTGTGTGTTAGTGTGGGTGTTTATTCTGTATTCATTATATATATATATATATATATATATATATATATATATATATATATATATATGATGGACCTAACTCAAAACTAATGGCAGGAAACGGAAGTCTGACACTGTAACATTCGTCGGGTCTAAAGGTCAGCGTGTTATAACCTTGACCTTTCGAAATCATTTTAGGGCCATTTTAATAGTTCTTTCGAGTCCCACTTAAAATATTTTTTCTCATTTTCATCATTTCCTTTTAAATATGATTCTGAATCTCGTCATTTAGAGAAGCGTACAACGATGTCTCGACTCTTTCGTATTTAAAGATCGCAAAGTAACGATAACTCTTGTTTGACAAGAGATGTTTAACACTGCCCCCAGCAGTACCTTCACGTTTAAATATTTTTTTTTTAACTTTTCTAAAATAAAGAGTGATGGAAAACGTTTTCTTTTTCAGAACTAGTATATTTTACCTTTTTTTCTTCTTCGTATTGTCATAGCGAACTTTATTGTCACCTCGGACTTAGGGTTAGTGTGTGAGTTAATGAAGCACATATTTGTTTTGAGGGACTGAAAAAAAATGTATTGTTTTTGTCAGAAAAAAAATTCATTTCATTAACCCAAACATTAACCATAAGTGCGAGGTGGGAATATTAAAACGCGGATTAGCAATGCGTGAAAAATATTTAAAAGATATTAAAACGCGGATTAGCAATGCGTGAAAAATATTTAAAAGATATTAAAACGCGGATTAGCAATGCGTGAAAAATATTTAAAAGATATTAAAACGCGGATTAGCAATGCGTGAAAAATATTTAAAAGATATTAAAACGCGGATTAGTCATGCGTGAAAAATATTTAAAAGATATTAAAACGCGGATTAGCAATGCGTGAAAAATATTTAAAAGATATTAAAACGCGGATTAGCAATGCGTGAAAAATATTTAAAAGATATCAAAACGCGGATTAGCAATGCGTGAAAAATATTTAAAAGATATTAAAACGCGGATTAGTAATGCGTGAAAAATATTTAAAAGATATTAAAATGCGGATTAGCAATGCGTGAAAAATATTTAAAAGATATTAAAATGACGGTACTGAATGCGTGAAAAATATTTAAAAGATATTAAAACGCGGATTAGCAATGCGTGAAAAATATTTAAAAGATATTAAAACGCGGATTAGCAATACGTGAAAAATATTTAAAAGATATTAAAACGCGGATTAGCAATGCGTGAAAAATATTTAAACGATATTAAAACGCGGATTAGCAATGCGTGAAAAATATTTAAAATATATTAAAACGCGGATTAGCAATGCGTGAAAAATATTTAAAAGATATTAAAACGCGGATTAGCAATGCGTGAAAATATTTAAAAGATATTAAAACGCGGATTAGCAATGCGTGAAAAATATTTAAACGATATTAAAACGCGGATTTGCAATGCGTGAAAAATATTTAAAAGATATTAAAACGCGGATTAGCTATGCGTGAAAAATATTTAAAAGATATTAAAACGCGGATTAGCAATACGTGAAAAATATTTAAAAGATATTAAAACGCGGATTAGCAATGCGTGAAAAATGATTAAAAGATATTAAAATGGCGGTACTGAATGCGTGCAAAATATTTAAAAGATATTAAAATGGCGGTACTGAATGCGTGAAAAATATTTAAAAGATATTAAAACGCGGATTAGCAATGCGTGAAAAATATTTAAAAGATATTAAAACGCGGATTAGCAATGCGTGAAAAATATTTAAAAGATATTAAAACGCGGATTAGCAATGCGTGAAAAATATTTAAAAGATATTAAAACGCGGATTAGCAATGCGTGAAAAATATATAAAACATATTAAAACGCGGATTAGCAATGCGTGAAAAATATTTAAAAGATATTAAAATGACGGTACTGAATGCGTGAAAAATATTTAAAAGATATTAAAATGACGGTACTGAATGCGTGAAAAATATTTAAAAGATATTAAAATGACGGTACTGAATGCGTGAAAAATATTTAAAAGATATTAAAATGACGGTACTGAATGCGTGAAAAATATTTAAAAGATATTAAAATGACGGTACTGAATGCGTGAAAAATATTTAAAAGATATTAAAATGACGGTACTGAATGCGTGAAAAATATTTAAAAGATATTAAAATGACGGTACTGAATGCGTGAAAAATATTTAAAAGATATTAAAATGACGGTACTGAATGCGTGAAAAATATTTAAAAGATATTAAAATGACGGTACTGAATGCGTGAAAAATATTTAAAAGATATTAAAATGACGGTACTGAATGCGTGAAAAATATTTAAAAGATATTAAAATGACGGTACTGAATGCGTGAAAAATATTTAAAAGATATTAAAATGACGGTACTGAATGCGTGAAAAATATTTAAAAGATATTAAAATGACGGTACTGAATGCGTGAAAAATATTTAAAAGATATTAAAATGACGGTACTGAATGCGTGAAAAATATTTAAAAGATATTAAAATGACGGTACTGAATGCGTGAAAACTATTTAAAAGATATTAAAATGACGGTACTGAATGCGTGAAAAATATTTAAAAGATATTAAAATGACGGTACTGAATGCGTGAAAAATATTTAAAAGATATTAAAATGACGGTACTGAATGCGTGAAAAATATTTAAAAGATATTAAAATGACGGTACTGAATGCGTGAAAAATATTTAAAAGATATTAAAATGACGGTACTGAATGCGTGAAAAATATTTAAAAGATATTAAAATGACGGTACTGAATGCGTGAAAAATATTTAAAAGATATTAAAATGACGGACTGAATGCGTGAAATATATTTGAAAGATATTAAAATGACGGTACTGAATGCGTGAAAAATATTTAAAAGATATTAAAATGACGGTACTGAATGCGTGAAAAATATTTAAAAGATATTAAAATGACGGTACTGAATGCGTGAAAAATATTTAAAAGATATTAAAATGACGGTACTGAATGCGTGAAAAATATTTAAAAGATATTAAAATGACGGTACTGAATGCGTGAAAAATATTTAAAAGATATTAAAACGCGGATTAGCAATGCGTGAAAAATATTTAAAAGACATTAAAATGACGGTACTGAATGCGTGAAAAATATTTAAAAGATATTAAAACGCGGATTAGCAATGCGTGAAAAATATTTAAAAGATATTAAAATGGCGGTACTGAATCGAGTTATCATCGTTAATCAAACAAAAGTTCTGGTTAGTTTGGGAACTTAAGATACGAAAGAGCCCATTTTACAAGTACAGAATAAGAATTGTCTGTTTTAATACCTCATTGTAATACGGCTTCCTATTCCAGTAGCTTCTTTCCAAGAACTGAAGGCTTGTAGAACTCTCTTCCTACTGACTCTTATTCATCCTATCTATAGCCTTGGTCTTTTCAAGACTAAGGCCAATAAGCATCTCCTGTCTTTGCGATAATCATATTTCGTTCTTGTTAGCTCCTTACACTAAGTGGCTGCATGCCTTGTCTGGAGCGATTTCCATTTAAAAAATTGTCTCTGTTATGTAATTGACTCATGAACTTTCCGGAATTAAAGCTGGAATCAGCGTGTAGTATCTGTTCTGTTCTGTTCTAAATCTTTCACGACTGGGTCGGTTTTATTTTTGCCAAATAAATAGAGACTCACTAACAGACTCGCTTTCAATTCGGTTCAAAGGTCACACGAATGGCAAAACATAAAAAACTAAGAGAATTGACATTATTAAAATTGTTTTCACGAAAACCAGTCGAATCATCACCTCATTATGCTGTTCACGAATGTGCTGACATCTCAAATAATGAATAAATATCGTTTCCAGCTGATATGATGGAGACCATACAACTAAATAAATTTCCAGAACTGATCAAATGAATATTTCATAAAGACATTGTAGGTCACACTTGCATTTTTTTAAAAACATATTTCACCCCAAACAAGGCAGGCCGCTACTGTAGACGTAAGAGGTTACTGAGAATTAGGGTGTAGGTTTTGGGTGTCACCCCAAGTTGGGAGCAGTGTAGCGAGATGTTTGTTTACATTAGTTTTAAACCTCTACATGTCGGTACTGTCGGGGAAACAGTGAGCAGAGAAGGAGTTCCAGAGGCCGGCAGCACGAGGAAAGAAGCTATTGGAGTAGAAGGCTCTCCGGATCTGGGGACCTCCACAGTAAATGGATGGTATTTAGCTGATTGTCGAGTTGGTCTAGTGTATTTACGTCGAGGGGGGCACCAGAGTATCTAGTTAATCGGAGCACAATCCATTGAAGTATTTGTAAAACAAGCACAAGGGTGCAACATTGCGGCGATGGGACAGGGGCTGGAGCTCGGTGTATACAAGGAAAAGTCCGGGTGTACGGGTACTCGGTCGTACTCTTTAAAAGCACCATCTTTGTTGTTTATGTGCTCCTTAGACTAGTTCGTTGTATAAGGAATGAGTGACAGTATTTTCTTTACAACAAATATAAATAAACGTTTGATTAGATGAAACGTACATCCAACAATAAACTCATAAGTAGATGATGAAATAATATGTATGTCCGTGAGCTAGAAAGAGGGAGAGCGTATTTTAGAGAATTGGTGGTTAGACTGGGAATGGCCAGACCCTGGGAATGGTCACTAAAACTGGCGTCGTTGTACCTACATGTACAGTTTCTTTCTGAATATTATTAAATCGAATATTATTAGAAGCCTCTTTAAGTAAAATTCAAATAAGAGCACTGTTGGAGAGATCAAAAATAGGCATTCACCTGAAGCCCTAGAGCAAGACTCCGACTCTGTCGTTTAGTCTTATCGAATGCCTTTCAAATAATAGGTTAATATTTAGAAAGCCATCCTTAACATAGGGAGAAGATCTTTGTTAACTATTCTGTACTTTCAACTAACAATTTAATAAACAAAAGATACCGTAAAAATTGAATTTAATTTGAAAATCTTATCTTTAAAAATAGTACGGTCTGTAAACTACACAAGTACCAAGATTGAAACATTTGAATTTGAATAGTAAAAAAATCTAACATGATTTAATTGTTTTTTAAATAAATTGTTTGCGAAAAATACCGAAACTCTAAATAATTGCTTCAGTGAAAATGTTTAACCTCTGATTTTAACGAAACTTGCACTATTAAAACAAAGAATACTAAAAATTTAATCAAATGTCGGTAATTTTCAAACTCCCTAACCCTAACCGAAATTCCATAGCTTCAACCGTGTAGGCTATTTTTTCACTAATGAGTAACCATTTACCAATGCTAAAACCCACTTGAGGATAAGGGTTAATGAGATAAAAAGAATTGACCGTCGAATGATGACGAATATTATGAGGATTGAAAATAATGGATGGAATTAATAACATTTTATGACTTATGAAGACGGTTTATGACAAGTGTTAATTGACTTTAGATTTGAAGATGACCATGTTGTAGCTCGTAAGAAAGCAATCGTTTGGCAACGTGTTCCACGGATGGAAAGTTTTCAGAAAGATACTCTTTTTTATATAAGGCACACAAAAAAAACAAAGTTTCTTGCAGTGTTAGGAGAAACATTATTTCTTGCTGAGAAAGTTTTACAAAGTAGAACACCAGATTGAAGTTCAGTCAAGCACCTTCTATTGAAATAACATGAGAGTAGAGAGAGACTAGCTAAGTCTCTTCAGACTATGAGGTCGATTTTGAACTTTGTTAAAGCAAGAAATAGTGCTCTGAGTGGCATCTCCTCAGATGTGTCAACAGTACTCGATCTTATATGATATAATTGACTGTATATGGCTTTGGGGTCAGCTGCCGATCCATACGAATAGAATATTGATTTACTCCTCTCCAGGAGTTAAGCACAAGGCCAGTTTTTATCTTACTCCCACAAGTAAGATGTGACCCAAGGTCGGGTCGGGAAAGTGGGGTTTAAAAATTGCCTTGGCAGCCCCGTCGGCACTCCCCGGTAGGGGCGCCTCAGGCAGTAAGCAATAAACTTACTCTTCCCCAAAGAGGGGAGGCGAAGCCTGGGAGGATGGACCTCCTAGAACTGCACAGGACAGACCCATAGACCGGCGGAAATCAAGCCCCGAAGGCCAAGACAATACCAGTCTATAAGGTGCAGTATCCATCGGAACAGATACTACACTTTGATCTTAGCTAAAAGGCCGATCCATACGAATAGAATTGAGTTGATTGTTTGCTTGAACGTGGAAATAGGAAAGATTTGTAAATAAAGAAAGTTGCTGCTAGAGTATTGCTGAAGCTACAACGTCATCTAAGGTTCGGAGAGATGGGAGCGCTTAGCCTCTCTATAGGAGTGGCTAAACCAGAATCAACCCTGAGAAAAGGAGTAAAGGGAACATCTTCGCCCCTTTACGCACGAAAGCAGACGAAATCATGCTATCCATTAGGGTAATATAAAACAAAGTTACCAAAAGTGTTGATATGCCGTCAATTAAACCAACCAAATCACCAAAGACAAAGTAGCATTTAATGATAACTTAAGATGATCTTATTTTTTGTTACTATCAAGCATTAGATCAATTTTAAATTCTCAAAAACTTTTTTGTTTATTTAGAAGGAGTTTATCCATTTCTTGGCATTAATCCAATATTAGAGAATGTTTTCTACCATTCCAAATATTAAGATAATATTTTCCCTGGAGAACATCTGGCGACCAAAAGGGTTTCCACATAACTGAACTGTTTCAATAAATCTCTTTTGATAAGAACTTCAAAACATTCAGAATAATTTAAAACTACCAACTTCCTGAAAGAAATACAATATATATATATATATATATATATATATATATATATATATATATATATATATATATATATATATATATATATAGAGAGAGAGAGAGAGAGAGAGATAGATAAAGAGAGAGAGATTTGTGTGTGTATATATATTATAATAAAATTTACCAAAACTGTTCAACGTAAAAGCTCGATGGCTGTTAATATTTAACAACAGAGCATATAAAAACAATGGTATTTTAAATTTCTAATGACCAAGTCTTTATTCGTATTTTTTACTTGCCGAATTTCAAAACAACTTCATAACTCTATATAATTTCGCAGATCAACAAACAACGATGAATAAACATATAATTACTGTGATCTTTCGTTACTGTAACTCATCAGAAGATCACCATATCATTTCTGGAGAAAATCCTCAAGTAACAAAAAAAACACCTTAGTTTATCGCATTTCCCAACCGAAAACCGTTTCCCAAACGGACCATAAGATCCATTCATAGACGGCGGCCATTTTGTATCTACAATACGGAGCTACGAAAACTACGATCAGTACTAAAAGAAGAAAATGCAAGCAAGACAATCTAAAACCTAATTAAATGTATTAAAATATGTTTTTAATTCATTAAAAAGCTGTTGCAAAAATATTATTAAGTTAAGACTTAAACTTATTTCAAATTCAAATATACAAAAGTTAATTATCACAAAAAAGCAAACCAATGCTTAAAGAAGTCAATTAAACTATTATGTTCTATCATTTAACATTCAATGAAAAGTATTAATTTACATTATCTATAAATAAAAAATACATATTCAAATATAACAGATAAAAAGAATGAATAAAAGACAGAATTAAAATGTGAAACTCATATACCGGGTTAAAGACCAAAACAAGCCACGAATGATTTTTCCAGTCTAATGGCCCTAATTACTACGTTAATAATTATCGAGTAATCTCTATTAATTAAAAACTAAGTGATAAATGCAATTGAATTTATATCTGTAAACAAATTAAAACTTTTCTGGATTATGTGTGTCCTGTTGCTGATATTTCATTTCAATATTATTATACCTACTATTTTTTAAAGCTGTCTTGTAAATGTTGCTTGACTGCTTAAATACATTTTCGTTGCTAGAGTTATTGCTAAACCTATGTTCGGTAGAATTAAGAACATGTTTTATGATTGATGGGGAGTGATTGGACTTTGAGATAACGTATATTGGATTGGTTTTATCTTTTTAATATAACTCATAATTATTTTTATTAAAGTTTAAAGTGACATCTAAAAAGTGAGTTATTTTCATTTTAGCTAATACGTCTACACTTAGGCCCATTTTTTCATTTCCATATAATTTTCTTAAAATTTTAACTCTGGACTGTTGGAATTCTTTATTATTGTCAATCTTCTACATATTTTTTAATAATGTGGATTTCATCTTTGAATATGTCTGTATATATATCGGCAAACTATAGGACGATGTTGAAGAGTTCTTCGGTTATGGATGGATAGAAATACACGATGTCAAATTGTAGGAAAGTAAATTTATTTTTATTTTTGATATTATACAACGAAGTCATTGCTTCGGCAGTATTGTACCGCTAGTTATATTCTAGGTCATTTTTATTTGCTTGTTAATTCTAGAAAAGAATTGTTTTAGTTATTCTTCAATTTAGGGGTTTGTTTAATTAGTTAAGCGACTGATGGGGTTATTGTAACAATTACTTTTTTGGTATTTTAATAAGATATAGGTCTCTTTAGGTTTTAATTTACTAACTTTGTCGCTATTTTTTAGTCTATGGATGATTTGTTTATTTTCAGCATTTATTATATCCATTTAGTTGCATTCGTTTGTGTTTAGTTTTTCGTAGTTTCCTGTTATTAGTTTGCTATACTCTTTTTTATTTTATAGAAATATTTAGTTCTATCTGCTTTTACGAAGATTTTTGTTAGAGTTGTTTATGTTTCTAACGTTGTTGTGTAATTGTCTTTGGAGATTAATATGTTGTTTGAAGAACTCTACATCTTTAATTACATTTAAAAGCTCCTTTTCGAAGTTAATCATGAGTTCTATTGGTTTTACGTTTTTTAGGCTTTTGAAACCGTTTATATATATATATATATATATATATATATATATATATATATAATATTTAGATGTTGAATTAAATTAAAGATAATTGAATTATCGTTTAATAATAATCTATCGTGATAATATAAAGCTCAATATATTGAATAGAGCAATCAATTCTAGAGATGAAAGATGAGAATAAAAAATTGTAAAGATACAATATTTATAAGAACATCAAAAGTTCAAATCAACGAGCTTCATATCCTTAATCCATGGATTTTAAAATACAAGCTCTTTTCATTGTCTTTGAGAATCCATAGATTAAGGATATGCGACACCTTGCTTTGAACTTTTGATGTTCTAATAAATATTGTATCTTTACAATACTTTATTCTCATCTTTCAACTCTAGAATAAATATATATATATATATATATATATATATATATATATATATATATATATATATATATATATATATATATATATATACATGTGGGTGTGCCTGTGTGTTGAGAGAGAGATTTTGTTTTGTTATTGTTTTTCTAGCGATAGTGCATCGGTGTGTTTATTATTATTCGCTCCCTGAGCGGGTTTAAGAATATGCAGTTTATTGCATTCATTTCCGATTAATCGGACGTGTCATCAATTATATATATATATATATATATATATATATATATATATATATATATTTTTTTTTTGAATTAATAAATTTTTATGAAGTAATTTTTGCGTTCATAAAAATGATGTTACGTAGATAATAATGAACGCACCGATAAATACACCGGTGCCCTATCGCTAGAAAAACAATAACTAAACAAAAAATCTACATAACAGCATAGGCGATAAAAAGTCTTGTGTAAAATGTATTCTGGGGTATTATTGTCCTGTGGTAACACACTAGACTACGAATATTTACATCGAGGGTTCGATCCCTGTCCGGGTAGTCATGCTGATGACGGCTCATAGCCGGAAACAAGTGTCCATGTCTTCCTTTTATGCAGGCAAAAAAAATATTTTACAAAAAATTAATTTATAATATATATATATATTATAAATTAATTTTTTGTAAAATATATATATATATATTTGTTATTGTTTATTATTAGGACTCTTCAGCATTAAGATATGACTATTCACTACCGGTCATGCGTATTTTTCAACTCAAATCCAACGTTATTAACCGCTCGACCAATATTAAATAGCTGATAAACAATAATTTTAACACTTTTATCCGCGTCAAGGCATTCTACTTCTTTTTAAGCAAGTGACGTCATGCTGTGTTAGTACTACCATTACAGTGCTCTACTTTTTCGAGGAGCGACAAATATAAATATTTGTTATTGTTTATTATCTATGTACGTATACGTTTCGTCCTTTTTATTCTGGACTCTTCAGCATAGAGATATGACTATTCACTACCGGTCATGCGATTCGAAACCCTGGATTACAAGTATTTTTCAACTCAAATCCAACGTCTTTAACCGCTCGGCCAATTTTAAATAGCTGATAAACAATGATAATTTTAACACTTTTATCGGCGGCTTAACGATAAGGCATTCAACTTCTTTTTAAGGGAAGGAACGATGCATTATAAAGCAAGGGCACGCCATGCTGTGTTATATATATATATATATATATATATATATATATATATATATATATGCATCCTGTTTATATGTACTTAAAATAACGGGTTCCATCTAGCGTAAACCAATAATCTGGTAGTCGTATAAAACATAATATATGTATACAAAGGAAGAACATATTGATAGCACTATGATTCCTTCTACTTAATTAGTTTTCACACTCCCTACATATAGCCACACTGATCAGTCGTAGACAACAAAACAGCTGCCTGTGTTTGTGAATGACTACATATATATGTGAATGACTGTGTGTGTATATATATATATATAGCCGTTAATTCACTTTCCAGTTTTTTAAGGGCAATGCGTGGTGAGCACATCAGTACGCGCTCCAACTACTGAGTCAAATTTGACTTTCGTATTAGGGTTCGAATCGTTTGACCGGCAAGGATTGCGCCCTCCCATACCGATTATTGCAGGTTTTGCATGAAACTCGTGGGTATATGGGTTAATTTAGAAAAAAAACTATTTATAAATAGAAATGTGATACTTAGAAGGCAATACAATGCAGGGGTGTGACGGATAGACACAAGTTGGAGCAAATAAGACATATAATGGTGGAACAAATGAAATAGTTTCACCCTTAATACAATGTATACATACACACATATATATATATATATATATTTATTTATTTAAAAAAAATTTTTTTTCACAAACACATATATATCTGTCTATCCACAATGTTACAATGTTATGTAATACATGTATCAAGATGCACGCTTGAACTTGAGTTGAGCACGGTTCTGAAGAAGAAAAGAGTTCCCGAAATATTAAAAAAAATATTATATCATACGGAATTTCCACCAGACCATCTTGATACAGGTATTACATAACATTGTAACATTGTGGATAGACAGATATATATGTGTTTGTGAAAAATAAATAAATAAATATATATATATATATATATATATATATATATATATATATATATATATATATGTGTGTGTGTGTGTGTGTGTGTGTGTGTGTGTGTGTGTGTGTGTGTGTGTGTGTGTATACATTGTATTAAGGGTGAAACTATTTAATTTGTTCAACCATTATATGTCTTATTTGCTCCAACTTGTGTCTATCCGTCACACCTCTGCATTGTATTGCCTTCTAAGTATCACATTTCTATATACTAATAAACAATGCTTCAAGCAAACTACATAAACCTCTATTTATAAATATTTTTTTAACATAATTAAACCCAAACAAGGCAAGTTGCCACTGCAGACGTAAGGGGCTACTGAGAATTAGGGTGAATGGAGGTCATCCTAAATTGGGAGCTGTGCAGCGATATACCTGTTTACAGTAGTTTTAAATTTCTGCATGTCGGTACAGTTGGGGAAACAGGGAGGTAGTTTCTAAGGCCGGCAGCACGGGGAAGTATAGGGCTCTCAAGCATCTGGAGACCTCCCGAGTGAATGGATGGGAATTAGCTGATAATCGGATAGGTCGAGTGTATTTACGTCAAGGGGGCACTAGAGCAGCAATTGGAGCACATTCCATTGAAGTACTTGTAAAACAAGACAAGTATGCAATGTTGCGCCGATGGATAAAGATGCCACTTAAAGTAAGTTGACAACAGACCGTCATTTATAGCGTAATGCAATACTCTATGACCAGCCTATTGAGTTCTCTTGACGGCCTGCTGACATGGCCTTTAGATTTGCAATTTAAACGTTAATTTACTCTCCCATTTTTACGGCAGTGCGTGGTAGACACATCAATACGCGCTCCGACTACTGAGTTAAATATGACTTTCGTATTGGGGTTCGAACCGTGTGACCGGCAGAGATTGCCTCCTCCCGTACTGATGATTGCAGGTTTTGCATGACACTCGTGTTAATTTCAAAATACTATTTATAAATATTTTGTTAACATAATTAACTTCAAACAAAGCAAGTTGCCACTGTAGACGTAAGGGGCTACTGAGAATAATGGTGAAAGTTTTGGGGGTCATCTTCAATTGAGAGCTTTGAAGCAAGATACTTGTTCACAGTAGTTTTAAATTTCTGCATGTCGGTACAGTCGGGGAAACAGGGAGAAGAGGGGGAGTTCCAAAGGACGGAAGCACTGGGAAGTAAAAGGCTCTCCAGCATCTGGGGACTTCCCCAGTGAATGGATGAGATTTAGCTGATATTCGAGTTTGTCGAGTGTATTTACCTCCAGAGATTGTCTCCTCCCATACTGATGATTGCAGCTTTTTCATGAAACATGTATATATTGGTTAATTTGAAAATATGATTCATAAATAATTATTAAAAGATCCCACATTATCTGAGAGAAGTCTTCAAAGAGTCTTTGTACTTCAGTTTCGATTTATGAGGTCGCCTCTTTCTTTCGCGGTTCTTCATGAAAAGCTGGTTTCAGATACGATCCTCACTCATCCTCTACGCATGCCTTCACCACCTTGCCATGTTTCTTCTGTATACCACCCAAGTTTCACATGCATACGAGCCGGCAAAATACAAGCATTATAAACATTGACTTTTGTTTAAAGTGATATCCCTCTGTGTTTCCACAGTCGACGCTCCAACCTACCAAACGATGCACTTGCTTTTCTAAGACGGATATCAATTTCTGCATGAAGCTGAGATAAGGATCTTTTTGTACTACTCAGATATAGAAATTTGTCAACCACATTCAATTTCTCGTCATAACTAAACATAGACAGCTCAGTTCACCAATACAAGCCAGCAGTTTGATTTTTAATCTAATGATTAGTCTTAATGCACCACATACCCGTTCAAAATAATCCATAAAGTGTTGCATACATATTTATTTTGAATAAATTACAATCAAACAAATAACAAAATAGCATTTTCTAGAATCAAAATCATGTAATAAATTTGGATCAAAATTAGAATCAGGGGTCACTAAGGGCAAATATAGGTTATGTCCATAAAATAACTGAATATATCAGAACATAACGAAACGGAACTCATTTATTAAATAGACTTGCTTCAAAGAATATCTCAGTGAATAATGCATTTACAAAATAGGTTTAAACATTTAAATGATTATTTTTATTTGTATATTTAACATTTAAAATAATTAAATAAATATAAAATCATTCAGTATTCGTCTAATCAGCAATAGACGTTTTTAAACAAGTTTTGTATGAATGTAAATATCTTCGTAACAACAAGGGCTGAGCTCAAGAAATTAGTGTGTCGTCGACTGTGCCGCAAGTCCTTGATATGTGCCTGAAATTTAGGCAGAAAATACCTGGAAATGTTGGAGCTATTTTTAAAAGCCACGTATTTTATTATTCCCGTCCTGCTCAAGTTTTTATTTCTAATACTTCGTATACATGTAAATATCTTCAAAACTACTAAAGCTGTCCCTTTCAAAGTTAGTTTATCGACTACTACTTTAGCCCTGGATACATGTCTAAGATTTGTATCGAAAATAGTCCAAAATATTGAAGTTGTTTAAGAAAAACATTTGACATTGCCAAGGCTTTACCAGCTCCACTAGAATGAGAGCGACTCCCACTCCCATACCAGCTCCACTAGTATGAGAGCGGCTCCCGCTCCCATACCAGCTCCACTAGTATGAGAGCGGCTCCCGCTCCCATACCAGCTCCACTAGTATGAGAGCGGCTCTCGCTCCCATACCAGCTCCACTAGTATGAGAGCGGCTCCCGCTCCCATACCAGCTCCACTAGTATGAGAGAGGCTCCCACTCCCATACCAGCTCCACTAGTATGAGAGCGGCTCCTGCTCCCATACCAGCTCCACTAGTATGAGAGCGGCTCCCACTCCCATACCAGCTCCACTAGTATGAGAGCGGCTCCCACTCCCATACCAGCTCCACTAGTATGAGAGCGGCTCTCGCTCCCATACCAGCTCCACTAGTATGAGAGCGGCTCCCGCTCCCATACCAGCTCCACTAGTATGAGAGAGGCTCCCACTCCCATACCAGCTCCACTAGTATGAGAGCGGCTCCCACTCCCATACCAGCTCCACTAGTATGAGAGCGGCTCCCGCTCCCATACCAGCTCCACTAGTATGAGAGCGGCTCCCACTCCCATACCAGCTCCACTAGTATGAGAGCGGCTCCCGCTCCCATACCAGCTCCACTAGTATGAGAGAGGCTCCCACTCCCATACCAGCTCCACTAGTATGAGAGCGGCTCCCGCTCCCATACCAGCTCCACTAGTATGAGAGCGGCTCCCGCACCCATACCAGCTCCACTAGTATGAGAGCGGCTCCCACTCCCATACCAGCTCCACTAGTATGAGAGCGGCTCCCGCTCCCATACCAGCTCCACTAGTATGAGAGCGGCTCCCACTTCCATACCAGCTCCACTAGTATGAGAGAGGCTCCCACTCCCATACCAGCTCCACTAGTATGAGAGCGGCTCCCGCTCCCATACTAGCTCCACTAGTATGAGAGCGGCTCCCACTCCCATACCAGCTCCACTAGTATGAGAGAGGCTCCCACTCCCATACCAGCTCCACTAGTATGAGAGCGGCTCCCGCTCTCATACCAGCTCCACTAGTATGAGAGCGGCTCCCACTCCCATACCAGCTCCACTAGTATGAGAGAGGCTCCCACTCCCATACCAGCTCCACTAGTATGAGAGCGGCTCCCGCTCCCATACCAGCTCCACTAGTATGAGAGAGGCTCCCACTCCCATACCAGCTCCACTAGTATGAGAGAGGCTCCCACTCCCATACCAGCTCCACTAGTATGAGAGAGGCTCCCACTCCCATACCAGCTCCACTAGTATGAGAGCGGCTCCCACTCCCATACCAGCTCCACTAGTATAAGAGCGGCTCCCACTCCCATACCAGCTCCACTAGTATGAGAGAGGCTCCCACTCCCATACCAGCTCCACTAGTATGAGAGCGGCTCCCGCTCCCATACCAGCTCCACTAGTATGAGAGCGGCTCCCACTCCCATACCAGCTCCACTAGTATGAGAGCGGCTCCCACTCCCATACCAGCTCCACTAGTATGAGAGCGGCTCCCACTCCCATACCAGCTCCACTAGTATGAGAGCGGCTCCCACTCCCATACCAGCTCCACTAGTATGAGAGCGGCTCCCACTCCCATACCAGCTCCACTAGTATAAGAGCGGCTCCCACTCCCATACCAGCTCCACTAGTATGAGAGCGGCTCCCACTCCCATACCAGCTCCACTAGTATGAGAGAGGCTCCCACTCCCATACCAGCTCCACTAGTATGAGAGCGGCTCCCGCTCCCATACCAGCTCCACTAGTATGAGAGCGGCTCCCACTCCCATACCAGCTCCACTAGTATGAGAGCGGCTCCCACTCCCATACCAGCTCCACTAGTATGAGAGCGGCTCCCACTCCCATACCAGCTCCACTAGTATGAGAGCGGCTCCCACTCCCATACCAGCTCCACTAGTATGAGAGCGGCTCCCACTCCCATACCAGCTCCACTAGTATAAGAGCGGCTCCCACTCCCATACCAGCTCCACTAGTATGAGAGAAGCTCCCACTCCCATACCAGCTCCACTAGTATGAGAGCGGCTCCCGCTCCCATACCAGCTCCACTAGTATGAGAGCGGCTCCCACTCCCATACCAGCTCCACTAGTATGAGAGCGGCTCCCACTCCCATACCAGCTCCACTAGTATGAGAGTGGCTTCCACTCCTATTCACAAAAAACGACTGCATCTTTCTACCACTTATTTGCACCTTAAAATAACCTGTTGAAATATTCAACACATTTCCAAGATTATATTATAATAAGTGCTTATTTATTTGCCTCCCAACTGATGGATACAAAACTGCTCCTTGACTGCGGCAAAAAGAAGCATGCTCTTGGATTTCTTTTTCCGGTTCTTTTGATACAACGATCTTCAAAACCATATTTCATTTGAGGGAAATTGTTCTAGACAAGGCATGAAACTACTTGATGTAAGGAGCTAAACAAGGGAAAAAATACTACTTTTAAGGTTAAAAACTGGCCAACAATAAGTGTTCGATGGATTCCGACATAGAAAACAGCAATTCCCCCTCCTCTATCAGAAACTTTGCACATGGAATGTAACGACTAAATAACAAAATGTTTGCTCATAGATTTGTGCAAGTTAGAAATCTATTTTTCCTGTCAATACTGAACATTGATCAATCCTCTCAACTTTGTTTGCATAGACATATTTGATTTAAAAGAAACGTTGAAAATAGCATGCACTACAACAGATATGGCATGTCCAGACCTGTTCTCATGTCGTTGTTATTGATGATGATGATGATGATGATGATGATGATGATGATGATGATGATGATGATGATGTTGATTATGATTATGATGATGCTGCTGATCATGATTATGCTGATGCTTCTGATGATGATTATGATGATGATGCTGATCATGATTATGATGATGATGCTGATGATGATTATGATGATGCTGCTGATCATGATTATGCTGATGCTTCTGATGATGATTATGATGATGATGCTGATCATGATTATGATGATGATGCTGATGATTATTATGATGCTGCGTTTCTGCTGCTGCTGCTGCTGCTGCTGCTGCTGCTGATGATGATGATGATGATGATGATGATGATCGGACTTGCATACAGCTCATGAAGATCGTGCCTCAGAATTGTTTGGTACGTATGAAGTCGTCGTCGTTGGTCGCAGTTATTCACAAAACCTCCACTGAGGGCGACAAAGTTCAGTGGTGACATACAAAGTCGGGGAAGGTTTGACTCAGAAAAAACAAAGAAATGGTGGTTGCATGTGTGCAAAAGCAACAATGTAATCCTCACTCCATTAATTTACGATTCCGGTCCTGAAGCATCGTTGCTTGCCACACACAGAGGCAGACACGTTGACGCTTTCCAGATTTTCGCAACATTCTTGTTTTTATTAATCTTTAAATTTTTACAAAAAAGTTCACAGTATCATAAAATGTCTTTATAAAATAAAAGTTGGCACAAGGCTAACATTAAGTGGGGCGGAATGAGGACCGACTGTCGCCATCTATTCTCTAAACTAGTGTCAGTCACCTAAATACCACACTCACTCTATGGGTAAAATCTACTTACATTATCCTCAATAGTTTGACGTTTTTTATTTACAAAAACTGCATGTACAAATTCATCGGTTTGGGGGTGGGAGTGTTCGAAAACAACGGAGATTGCTGAAAAAGAAAATCATAAGTGTAAGGGGGTAGTAGGACTCTTCCCAAATCAATCTAGGTATGAGCTGTTATGCGAGTTGTTTGAAAAGCCGAAAACAATCAAGACAGTTTCTAAGTGGTGATCAAAAAGGGGATTATTGTCGGATAATAAAGAGAAAAACTGGATGGGATTCAGGGTCATGGATTGTGTAGTCTCCTCCCAAATAGGAACCATTTATTTTTTTTTTTGGGGGGGGGGAGAAAAAAATGGTGAGAGGACATCTCAGAGGCTCTCTAATAGCGAAAATAAAGAAAAAGACGGGGGCTAGGACTCATTGTATGTACCAGAAGCAAATAGACTTTGCCATAGCGTTTTTATCCGTTATGGTATTGAAACTCTAATACCGCTGAGTTCCAGGTCTGTCCACTATAGATGATTGGTGTGTAATCCTGTTGTTTATACTTTATTTGTTTTCCTGGCCTCTCCGTGACGCGCCAAGTTGTTTTCACATGTACAACCGTTCAACGTTGCCATTAAGCAACCAATATTTTTTCCTCCAGTTAACAATCTTGTATAGAGAATGTCCTTCGGAATTAGTCCGTCTTTCATCTTCCGGGCGTGGCTCAACTAATGATGACATCGTCGCCTTAGGAAAGAGTGATTGCTGTAAATATACGAGGCCTGTCTAAAAAGTATGCGACCTTAGTCCAGAAAAAATATTTCAAATAAATGACGGGGTTGGGACCCTAATCCCCTTCAAAGTAGACTCCTTGTACCGATCCATCCACTGCCGGAAGCACCTCTGGAAGTCTTCTTTTGTAATGGTGTTCATCTCCGCTGTCGCGTTAGATTCAGCAGGTTTTTGGAGAAGATGCGATGTGTAACACAAATAAAGGAGTGGTTCAACCGATTCAAAAATGGGCGCACATCAGCGGAGAGTGATCAGCTTTTTGGCAGGCTCCGAACTGCTTGGATTGCAGCTGTTGTTGAGAGGGTGCAAAAAAAGAGATAATGGGGAACGCGACGGCG
>OY744523.1:13768022-13778022 GCA_963556195.1 Sepiola atlantica
AAATCCTATTTAAAAAAAATTATTACAAAATTAAATTCCATCCTAATGCATTTTGGTTCATTTATAAACACGTCAGCCATTTTATTATTTTGTTAATAGTTGTAAAAAAATGAATTATTGTCTGTTAGAGCTCCCTCAGCAAACAAATAACTTTTTTTTTAACTCCTATTAGAAAAAGATAATTTCATTACGAAAATGTCGCCCCAAAAACAAGTCAGTGAGTATCCTCCCGAAAATAACTTTTGAACATCCTGTTTTTAAGTCTTTGAATTGCGAAACCATCAGCCAAGAAAACCTGTAAGTGAGTAACTCCTCTCAGTAAAAACTTTTAAAAGATCATATTTTAAAAAAATAATGACATTACGAAATTAAATTCCACGTAAAGAAGTCAACAATTTTATTCTCTTGTTAATTTTGAAACGTGAACGCACTACTTCGTGTTAGATCTACTACACCCACCCAAAAAATAACTTTTAAGAATCCTATTAAACAACATAGTTTAATCATCTCTATACTCATAACGTTCTTGGCCTTTTGGCTAAGATCAAAGTGTAGTATCAGTTCCGATGAATACTACACCCCATAAACTGGTATTGTCTTGGCCTTCGGGGCTTGATTTACGCCGGTCTATGGGTCGATCCTGTGCAGATCTAGGAGGTCCACTCTCCCAGACGTTGCCTCCCCTCTTTGGGAAGGAGTAAGTGTATTGCTTACTGCCTGAGGCGCCCTTACCGGGGAATGCCGACGGGGCTGCCCAGGCAATTTTTAATGGCCAGAGTGCTCACTTTCTCGGGCGCTGGCTTTTTAAACCCCACTTTCCCGACCCGACTTTGGGTCACATCTTACTTGTGGGAGTAAGATAAAACTGGCCGTATGCCGAACCTCCTAGAGAGGAGGTAAATAAATACTCATAACGTTCTTGGCCTTTTGGCTAAGATCAAAATGTAGTATCTGTTCCGATGGATACTGCACCCCATAGACTGGTATTGTCTTGGCCTTCGGGGTTTGATTTACGCCGGTCTATGGGTCTGTCCTGTGCAGTTCTAGGCGGTCCACCCTCCCAGGCTTCGCCTCCCCTCTTTAGGGAGGAGTAAGTTTATTGCTTACTGCCTGAGGCGCCCCTATCGGGGAATGCCAACGGGGCTGCCCAGGCAATTTTAAAACCCCACTTTCCCGACCCGACCTTGGGTCACATTTTACTTGTGTGAGTAAGATAAAAACTGGCCTTGTGCCTAACTCCTGGAGAGGAGTAAATCAATACTCATAACGTGGCGCCATTTTTCGCTTAAACTTCACACAATACAACACTAATAGTTTCTAATATACTGATCACGTGTATGCGATCGAAGTCGTTAGATTAACTAATTTGCATGTTGCTTTGCAAAAGAGCATCCCATTAATTAACTATTCGTTTCTGCTGTTTTCGATTTCAATTATTGTTTTCATTTTAATATCACTAGAGGTGGGACGTAATGGGTGAAAATTTCAGATTCATGCGAGTAGTATTTTTTGTGTTCATTTATACATAAATAACACTAAACAATCAAACATTTTGAAAATTTTGCAAAATTCAGAAGGTGCAGGCTAAAAATAGCCGTTAGGGCTCTACGGGACTCAAAATCCATCATTTTTCGGTGAAAAAGTGGTTTCATGCGACATTGCAGGTCCTAAAACATCCTCAAAAGCTATGAATGGATATAGATGGTTAAATCTGATATAGTACTTTAATTTAGGACCATTTTCAGGCTGTGAAAGGGTTTTCATGAATGGAAAATAACCAAATCTAGTGGCCTGCACCTTCTGAATTTTGCAAAATTTTCAAAATGTTTGATTCTTTAGTGTTATTTATGTATAAATGAACACAAAAAAATACTACTCGCATGAATGTGAAATTTTCACCCATTACGTCCCACTCATAATATAACATATAATTCTACTTATAAATATTCTTATATCGTGAATAAAGGCTGTGAATTTTTTGTGAAACCATTTTACATTCTTTCCAGTCAATTAACTTCTAGGTGAACTTACCTACTTACTCTACCTGGTACGGCATTCACCCTGGGCAGGTTGAACCAGCTTCCTCCAAAGAAGGAAGTTTCTAGGGAATATCAAATTCACAAGCGGCCCCCAGTCGCATGTATATCCCAGTTAGGGGAGATAACAACGTTAGGTTTTTGCAGTTCTTACAGGGAGGTGTTGACATCTTCTTATATACAGCGCATGGTATATTCAAATGGTACCCATCTGGTACTGACCAGGCTCAACGTTGCTTAACTTCTGTGATATAACTGTGTGTAAATGTGATTATGCCGTATGACTTACTTGGGTGGACATACTTGATTTTCAACTAGTTGGGATCCAGTTATAAATTGTAATTTTAAAACAAAGCCTCATCACCCTTTCCCACAAATAAATAAGATATACATACAACGGCTGAGTAAACCAATTAGTACCAGATTTTTATTTCTCAAAATAATTCAAATAAATGGGTGATTTTTTTCGAAGAAACCGGAATGCATTCTAGTTGATGTAATGCTATCATAGATGTCACTGTGATCATTTACAGAAAGACGTATTTTTTTACATTAAAGGTCGCCGCTTATCAAGGCCCAAAGGCCACTCGAGGATAAGGGTTAAAGAGTTTGCCTCGAGGATAAGGGTTAAAGAGTTTGACTCGAGGATAAGGGTTAAAGAGTTTACCTCGAGGATAAGGGTTAAAGAGTTTGACTCGAGAATAAGGGTTAAAGAGTTTGACTCGAGGATAAGGGTTAAAGAGTTTGACTCGAGGATAAGGGTTAAAGAGTTTACCTCGAGGATAAGGGTTAAAGAGTTTGACTCGAGAATAAGGGTTAAAGAGTTTGACTCGAGGATAGGGGTTAAAGAGTTTGACTCGAGGATAGGGGTTAAAGAGTTTGACTCGAGGATAGGGGTTAAAGAGTTTGACTCGAGGATAAGGGTTAATGAGTTTGACTCGAGAATAAGGGTTAAAGAGCTTGACTCGAGGATAGGGATTAAAGAGCTTGACTCGAGGATAAGGGTTAAAGAGTTTGACTCGATGATAAGGGTTAAAGAGTTTGACTCGAGGATAAGGGTTAAAGAGTTTGATTCGAGGATAATGGTTAAAGAGTTTGACTCGAGGATAATGGTTAAAGAGTTTGACTCGAGGATAAGGGTTAAAGAGTTTGATTCGAAGATAAGGGTTAAAGAGTTTGACTCGAGGATAAGGGTTAAAGAGTTTGAGTCGAGGATAGGGGTTAAAGAGTTTGACTGGTGCATGGTGAGACAACATCGCGTTCACCGGCATGATGGTTGTAGTAGGGCAGAAATTGATTTACGTGAACGATTTAACAAGAACTTTTTTACATTGGACTTTAAGACGACCATATTGTAGTCGGCATGGAAGCAGGCCTGCGGCACTGTGTTCCACAGACGGGCAGGTCTAGGAAAGAAGGTCTGCCCATGGTAGTTTCGTCTCGTTTTGGGATGTATGAATCTGATTTTTATTTCATGGAGTAATTCATTAAAAAGTTTAACTTGTTTCCTAAGAAACTGAAATGCATTCTAATGGAATTAATATAATCAGTAATTTACATGGAGGAGAATATTATCAGAAATCTAGATTTAAAGAGTATAACTTAGTGTTCAACAAACCGTAAATAGATGTTTTCACAAAAAAGCAAAGGAAAACGACCGCCATCTACTGTCTAAGCATATGAAGATGAAGCACCACGTAATTCTAAAAGGGAATGTATATATAAAAAAAAAAGAAAATATAATTTATTTGAATAGTGCAGTCAAACACGCTGGCTGAGTTGCTGAGTTGTTAACGACGCGGACTGAGGACCTGGGTGTGTCGGGTTCGAATCCAGTTCGTTCCACAAAAACACTTTCATCAAAAACGCACACCTGATCTTGTGTAGAGGAGGTAAATAAAATACTTAAGTTTGAAGAGTCAGCCATAGAAGAATACACTCCACTCGAGGTAATGTGGTAAAAGAGCAATCGCTCATGGATTCTTCAATATTTTATTTTTGTAAATTTCCGTTTCAGAAGGAAGATATTTGGTTGGTTTTATTATTTATAATTGGAATAAGTATTTTGTTATAGTTTTTTTTTTTGCTTTTTAGTCGGTCACTGCCAAATCGTGTCGTGATACCTCCGATGTTAACGAACGCACGATGTAATACGAAATGATGACGCTCATTGCATTTCTTGTGTATTTCATTACAGAGCAATGCGTTACGGTAAGAGTAGTTGTGACTAACAGAGAGAAAGGGAGACAGAGAGAGAGAGAGAGAGAGAGAGAGAAAACTTATCTCCTCAGACCAGTTATTCGACATCGGTAATCAAAACAAAAACGGGTAACCGGAGACTAAATATAAAAATCTATAAAAGCGAATAAAAACGAAATTAATATTTTTTTCCTGACATGATCCAACTTATGTCGAAAATCATTGACAAAAACCGTTTTCGGTATGTAGTTTGTGTTTATCAAGCTATACTAGTCAATCAAATAGGGGAAATCTCACTTTACCTTATATACATGATGTATACGTATGTTTATTTTCCCCCTCTCGAAGCACTATTGAAACTATTGAGAACATTCAGCTATGCAGAAATTTGATAATAAGTCCATGAATAATTTGACACGTTACATAACATTAGTTGAAGATCTGTTACCCTCTTTTACGACTGCTTAGGGTCGCCGAGTCTTTCATGGCTATAAAATTACTTTTTTGTGTGTGCAATGCGATGGGGTGTGTCGAATGCAAATTAAAACCGCATGGAACCAGTGTACATTTAACAACGTATCAACATATACGACTTCCACAGTATATTACTTGAGATAAACAGTTGAATGCATTAATAAACCATTCTACCATGTGACAATATTAGAAATGAAATATTACTGAAACTTAAACGTTTCGGCCGATGTAACCTTCGACCTTCTTCGGGTGCATCCTTTCGAACTTGAGAACCTTCTAGTCGAGCTTTGGGAATCTTTAAATCGAACTCGGGAACTTGAACGGAATTTCGACTTCGCAATCTAGTGGGGGATGATCTCTTCTCTGCCCTACCCCCCTCTTTATTATTAGTCTTTTTCTACTCCATCGTTATTTCCATGGTAGCTGCTCGACTGATCTCAAATTTGTAGTCCCTATAAAACATTCACATGAAGAACTCGTCTAACTACAACCAAGGCGAAACACTTTCCTTTCTCCCCGTGTGTACCTAAAACGAAACAGAACTTCCATGTACAAAGTTTTTTTCCTAGTACTTCCACGAGTAAAAGACAATATCACGGAGCTGCTTCCCAGCTGACTACAACATTGTTGTTTTCAAGTGCAATGTTACCAGATACTTATTTAGCCGTCTTCTTAAATAATAAAATGTTACCTATTCTTCTCATCATTTCCAATCCTCTCATGGTGTTCTTCATCGTTATACTGACACTCTCATTAACTAACCCTTATCCTCGAGAGCCTCCGGGCCTAGATAAGTGGTGTCCTATTATTAAAAATCAACTCTTTACTAAATCCACGGGGATAGGTTGTTCTCATTTCGTCAGCCATAATCCGGTATAAATATTAATCAAGGGAGGCGCGAGAGCGCTCTATACCTTAGTAGACTTCGAGAATGGCCTATGCTGGAAATCTCATTTCTTTGATCAATCATAACTCAAAAACCAATAAACCAAATTAGTTAAAACTTTGCACAAAATTTTTATTTGATATGTTCTATAAGTGTGTAGAATTTCAGAGATCCAGAAAGTTCAATCATGAAATCATGTTATCTGTCTGTACGTACGTACTATGTGTCACCCTGTATCTCATCAACTATTTGATGGATTCAGCTGATTTTTGGCAGAGATAGAGGTTCTAGGGTCTAGTTGATGGCATTTTAATTTCAGTTTACCATATACCTTAGTTTTCCAGAAAATTCCGAAAAACCTTTAAAATGACCAGTATTCATACACTTTATTCTATATCTTATCGACCATTTGATGGATTCAGCTGATTTTTGGCAAAGATAGAGTTTCTAGTGCCTAGTTGATGGCATTTTAATTTCAGTTTACCATATATCTTGATTAGTCAAACTACCAACTATATCAGTCATGAGAAGGCATTGTATTGAGGCATAGCCTTTGCAAAAGTAGTGACATTCCATGAAAAATGCCAGTATACTGAAATCATATGCCCTTAATAGGGTTAAGATGAAAATTCATATACACTAAATGTACAAAAGCAAGGAAATTCCCAAATGTTTATACTTTTATTGTCATTAAAGGTATGCGAGCACAACAGGGCTATGTATTTTACTGGTAGGATTTTTTCTTCAGCGCATCTCACACACTTCATTCACTCATGCATAGAGATTAATACTGTAGTGATGTGATAATGAAATGGTTTGGTTGATATGTAGCTATCTGTCTGTACGTACTTAATGACAATAAAAGTGTAAAAATTTGGGAATTTCCTTGCTTTTGTACATTTAGTGTATATGAATTTTTATCTTAAGGGCATATGATTTCAGTATACTGGCATTTTTCATAGAATTTACGTTAGACTTAGTTATTATCGCCTGTAGAAAGGATTGAACCTTCAACCTTCAGATTACTGTCATTACAACGTATCAGTAACAAACGCTTTTACCATTCGGCTATTGGTCGACATAGACAATTTCTATTATGAATTATTGAAGCCTTCAAATTAATATTGTCTAGACGTGTAGTATTTGCCATTATGGTAAGAATGTTCTCTAATGAAACGGCGGGCCGTGGTTCGAGTCATACCAACCCCTCAGAAATGGTATCTGATGCCTCCTTGCAAAAAACTCAAAATTATAAATTGTGGGGGTCAAAGGGGAAATAGAGTGATCTAAGGAAGGGAATGCTATTTAACAAATTTTGTGGAGATCGAGTAAGTTCATTATTCAAATATGTATGGGTAATTTGTAGTGATAACTATGTGTACAAGTTGCTACATGTATCTATCTGTTTATTAGTTAGAACTAATTATCACTTAGCAGTTTATCCGTTGCGCCAAAGATCCATGTGGATAATTCTAGTATGGATTTTGTGAGTCTTAAATCTTTTCTTATTACTTCTTATTACTATGTATTTATATATGTGTGTGTTCAATGGTGTTCTAATATACTATTATCATAATTATTCGTCCCCCGTATATTCAATTCCATACTAGGTCTATTTAGGAGGCCATTGTCGCCCAACATATGCGCTTCTTATTTCGTACAGTTACCCGAGTTTGACATAAAAATCCCTAATGTTTCGTTTTTTTTAGATAAGGATTGATAATTGGCATTATTTGGATTATTCGGACTACTGTTCACACCTTGCGTTATTTTGACAACGTTTCAGTCGATGCAACCTCCGACCTTCTTCAGGTACGTCTGGTAGAACTTCGTGAATCTTCATGTTTAACTCGGAAATCTGTACAGAATTTCGACTTGAATCCTTTATTTAATCCACGGATGTAGATTGTTTTCGTTCGAAAAGATGCACGTGAAGAAGATGGAGGTTATATCGGCAGAAACGTTGTGAATATAACAACCAAGATAGAATAGTAATCCGAATAATTCAAAATACAATAGTTTAGTTCCATGATAAATGACTGTTTAGAGTTATCTATAGACAAAAGAGTTTTTATTCAATGGATATTATATAAAAAAGGTAAGTAACATTATTTCTTATAACATAATATTTCGGGAAAAATTCCTTTCCTCAGATGTGGTTTAAACTTTAGTTTCAAACGTGCATAGGAAACCCGTTACCGTTGGGAATAGTTCGACAGAGAATCAGTTGGATTTAAAATTTTAAAAATTACATATTCTTTCAAATGGTTTTGTTGTTTTGTCATTTTAGTGTCACTGTTAGTATTACTACATTTTTGTATCATGTATATTCTATAATCTTAAAATTTTATTTTATTTAAATAAAAAGAGTTTGTCAGATCTTAGAAAACATTATTTTTTTGTAATATTTAAAGAAATTTGCAAACACAAATAATGTTTTTGTGAATAAAATCATTTATTTAAAAGCTAAAACTTTCGCCAAGTAAAATGTCATTTTCAAAGTAAGATTCCCTTTTTTATTCATAATGACCCCCTCGTGACCATCTTGGTGACGCGAGATTTAAAGTAAAGACCGGTGTATTTAGCGTAGTGTACGATTATCTTAATTAAAGAAGTTGGTCACATCATTATTTTCGGAGTAATACTGAAAAAAATGTTAAAATCAAATGATGTGTTGTATGTATAAAATCATTTGCTCAGTGTTTCATTTTAATTAATTAATTTTAAGATTTTTCAATGCGTACTTTATATGGGAAATCATTCTGTTTATTCAGTTGAGAGTTGTCTTAATTTGTTCAGTGTTTCATTTTAATTTATTTATTTTAAGATTTTTTTAATGCGTACTTTATATGGGAAATCATTCTGTTCATTCAGTTGAGAGTTGTCTTCATTTGTTCAGTGTTTCATTTTAATTAATTTATTTTAAGATTTTTTAATGCGTACTTTATATGGGAAATCATTCTGTTCATTCAGTTGAGAGTTGTCTTCATTTGTTCAGTGTTTCATTTTAATTAATTTATTTTAAGATTTTTCAATGCGTACTTTATATGGGAAATCATTCTGTTTATTCAGTTGAGAGTTGTCTTCATTTGTTCAGTGTTTCATTTTAATTAATTTATTTTAAGATTTTTCAATGCGTACTTTATATGGGAAATCATTCTGTTTATTCAGTTGAGAGTTGTCTTAATTTGTTCAGTGTTTCATTTTAATTTATTTATTTTAAGATTTTTTTAATGCGTACTTTATATGGGAAATCATTCTGTTCATTCAGTTGAGAGTTGTCTTCATTTGTTCAGTGTTTCATTTTAATTAATTTATTTTAAGATTTTTCAATGCGTACTTTATATGGGAAATCATTCTGTTCATTCAGTTGAGAGTTGCTTTCATTTGTTCAGTGTTTCATTTTAATTTATTTATTTTAAGATTTTTTAATGCGTACTTTATATGGGAAATCATTCTGTTCATTCAGTTGAGAGTTGTCTTCATTTGTTCAGTGTTTCATTTTAATTTATTTATTTTAAGATTTTTTTAATGCGTACTTTATATGGGAAATCATTCTGTTCATTCAGTTGAGAGTTGTCTTCATTTGTTCAGTGTTTCATTTTAATTTATTTATTTTAAGATTTTTTTAATGCGTACTTTATATGGGAAATCATTCTGTTCATTCAGTTGAGAGTTGCCTTCATTTGTTCAGTGTTTCATTTTAATTTATTTATTTTAAGATTTTTTAATGCGTACTTTATATGGGAAATCATTTTGTTCATTCAGTTGAGAGTTGTCTTCCTTTTGTTAAGATTAGTAATTTAAGATTTAAGATTAATTGTTTTAAAAGGGTCGAAAATATTCGTAATATCTATTTATTAATTTACTTATTTTCTTTACATTATTTAACATTTGATTCTAAAGTAAAGATTATTATTCTAAAGCGAATAGTAGTAGTAGGCCTTCGTCGGTCGTGTCCTACCATGAATGACACTATACAGATTCTGCCGGCTAGTTTTAGTATTTGTCAATGCCAATGCCGCAACGAGCATAATGACTCAACCCAAGATGTTCTTAAAGTAAAGATTATTATTATAAAGTGAATATTTTATTTATTCACAGATTGCAATTATTATTCTATTTCTATAATTTCATTTGATGGTTTGGTGATATAGTTGATGTTCTGTTTTAATATATTTTAATTATTTTTATTTTTATTACATATATGTTGTCTAATTTTTCAACTCATGAAGTGGGGAAGTTTACAATTATGTTTAGTATAATTAGCCGTGTTTTGTAATCGACCGGATTTATTTAGTTTACTTCAGATTTGTTGTGATGATTTAAGTTCTTATATGTTATTATTAAGTTCAGTTATGTTCGTTAATCGTTGGTTGTTGTGAATGTGCACTATCCCAATGTT
>OY744523.1:13788022-13800522 GCA_963556195.1 Sepiola atlantica
GGGGGGATACGACCCCGCAGAGAAGGGGGTGTTTCCTGGTGACAGTGCCTAATAGGAATGCCGAAACACTAACCCTTCCAATAATCAAACAGTACGTCGTACCTGGGACCACGGTAGTATACGATTGTTGGAGGGCGTATAACAGGTTAGGAGAGGAGAGGTATCAGCACCTTACGGTGAACCACATCGAGAACTTCGTGGACCCGACAACGGGTGCTTGCACCAACTACGTCGAGAGGATGTGGAAGGAAGCGAATTCCTCCCCCCCAAAAAAAGAAAAAAATATATAACAAAAAACTTGCCAAATTGTAAAAAAAACTTAAAAAATGGTTCATTTTGCCCACTAAAACAATAAAAAAATTTTTTTATTTATAGTTCTTCAGCTATGGTTTTTTCATTTCTTTCAGTTTTTATAAAAATATATGCATTTTTTCTTTCCGTATTCATCGTCTTATATTGTCGTCTGCCAACCGTCCATTTTTTACAATTTTCGTTTTCGTCTCGACAGCCTCGTTTTCGACTCGGCAGCTCTCGGACGCTTCCGCGACTTGTCCGATCTCTGCGGCCGAACAGTCACGGAAATTAGGCGCATTCTCTGGAGTAGTATAAAAAAAAAACATACCTAGACTGAGGAGTTATCGCTCTGGAATTCAAATTGGGTCCAAGCAATCAGAAACGGAGGCAATCGATTTGAAGGAAGATCGATTTTATTTAGGCTGTTAATATTGCCTACATCTTTCTTGCGGCGGAGGAGAAGGAGGAGAAATATTGAGGATGCAGATTTAGGGCCTCGCCTCTTATTTAACCATTGATTATTAAATCCTTTTTTGTTTGCGTCTGATTGCGTCACGTTTCCAAACCAGACTCTTAGCTACACGTTCTTATTCCTATCTCGTTTGATGTCACTTCTTGTAGTTATTTTTCCCACAGCAGAAAGATAATCCCCAACTGTTAACTTGTTGACCTCTTGCTGATCCTTACATCCTGCTTAACTTAATAACAATCTTTCTGCGGACATAAACCCCAAACATGCACAATGCCACTGAGACGTAAAGGCTACTGTTAATTAAGGTAAATACTATATTTGAGTGTAAAATTGGCAAAAATATAGACGAAACAACAGTACCGAATTACAGCTGTTATTTCCCGCCATTTATATTTAGATATGTTAAAAAAACTTAACGGCACATATCACCTTTTACATTAGATAACTCATTTTTAGGCGCATAAAAGTAATGGAATGCATAGATAGTCTTAAAGTAAATAACATTTAATATTTGCTTACATAACTTTTTTCTTGCAATACCTGCATGAAGACATTAACCTCAAGAACTTGGTAGACCACATCTGCAAAGAATTTTAAGTTTTTCCATCTATCTATTAAACAGAATTTCCATTACCAAACTTGTTTTTTTCAAAACCTTTGCATCTTGTGTCCTTGATATGACTTTTAAGTGCATCCAATAGTGAGACCCCAATTCATAAGTTTAAGGGGTTGTTGAGTCACCCCTTAATACCATTAATCTCTTCTGTGTGTTAAATAGAACCGATCGTTTACAGAATATACGCCTACGAAACAAATTCATCTACAAACCAACCTAATACAAAACATATGTACGGTCTCCATAAAATGTCACCAAAACGATTAAATGCCATAAAACCCAACAACTAACCAATTGTGCTAAATTAAACATACTAGTAGTATCCCATGGGTATGACGACGGGGTGGATTTTTGTTGATACCATTGAACTGCTTTCCTACAGACTACAACTTGGTCGTGTTCAAATCCAATTTCAACGCATTCTTATCATAAACCTGTTAGGACATCAAACGAAAACGAATTACCTCCCTTGAACCATTTCGGGAGTTAAGAGTTATCGCCCTTGGAAATGGTCTTCTGCCCAGAGAGAAAGTAAACACAGATCACGGATTCGGACTGTTAATATGTCAATCGCGTACAGCGGCAAATTAATTCATTAATTCATTCTGTGTTCAGTTTTAATAAATCTGTTAAACGTTTATCTTGATAGTTTATCCATTTTATTTACAAGTTATTATTTATTATAACCTAAATTACGAGGTTATAAAAAACCCTTATAAGTAATCAGATTTTATTCATTACATTCAACATGCTCAATCCTCTCATGATATTCTTAATCAATCAACTGGAAATCCATTCATCCTTTTAGCCCTTATCCTCGAGTGGTTTTTGATCGTGATAAAAATGAGGCTTATTAGTAAAACAAAGGCTGCGATAGTACAAAATCAACTTCGAAATCTAGTGGAAGGGTGGCCTCTACTCTTCCCTATAACCCTTTTTTTTCTCACAGAACTAGTCTCGCGCTATTCTCTCGTTATTGTCACATGTTTCCATCGAAGATGCTTGATTGAGCTCCAGTTTTTGGTTCCTCCTTGTAAGACATTCACAGCAAGAACCCGTATTGCTAACACAACAACAACAAAAAGTTTCTTTTTTACCCTCCATGTTCCTAGCGCCAGGCGGAATTTTGATTTTACAAGTGGAACACATTACCACATGACTGCTTCCCTGTTGATTACAACTCGGTCGTCTTTAAATCCAATGTCAAGAAATATTTTTCATGGATCGCCCCAAAATAATCAATACCATTGATTTATGTTAGTACTCCCAAAGTGTTTCTCATATATCGGCTGACAATCATTAACTCTTACTCTCGAGTGGCTCTTTGCCTTGATAAGTGGTGACCTCAATAGGAAACACAAGTATTGTATGCTTCATTTTTGGCGCTTTTCCAGGCATTTAACCTAGTCACTTTCAGTTTTTGTTTGTGTGAGAAGTTTTTTGTTTTTCTTTCATTCTGTCTCTTGTTCAGGAACCAAAATGTATAATTTATTGGATTACAGGGTAGTGACTGACTTGACCAATTTAAAACTGTCCACTTTTCGTGTTGAGAGTAATTTGTTTTGGGCCGTTGCATATTCTCAATTAGTTTGGACAAATTTCTCTGTAAATTGACAGCCAAATTATTTCTTTAGACTTCTGAATTCATGTTGCTGCTACCATTATATTTATTATTATTTATTTGTTTGTTTGTTATGCCTCCTTTAACTATCTTTTCAATTCAACTGTTACAAAAAACTCTTAGTACAGCATCGATATCAGATCAAATTATGTTAAATATTTCATTTGATAACTCCCAAATGTGCCTCCTCAATTTCTCCCTCCTACCACTTTCTCTGAATTCATCCAACCTCATCTTAAACTGATCCACGCTATTGTTGTTCTTAATCCGATCTAGCAACTTATTCCAAAAACATATTACTCTGTGAGCAAAAAAAACTTAACTGGTTAACAAATCTAGTTTTTGAAAACTGCCTTGACAATAACCTTCCAGATCTAATAGAAATACTAAAAAAATGCCCACCATAGTTAGAAATGCCATTTATTATTTTGAAAATCTCAATCATATCACCTCTCATTCTTCTCTCCAGCAAAGTAGTCAATCCCAAGTTGTCCAATCTCTCCCTGTAACTGCACTACTTTACTTTACTTATTAGTTTTGTCACCCTACTTTGTACGCCTTCCAGTTTCAATATTACATTCCAATTTCTGATATAGTTCTTTCCAGTTCTGCTTATTGTTTTTCTTTAATATGATGTATTTTCTTGTTGTTTCTATTTTGATCTAACCACTTTCTTTTCTTTTGTCATTGTAAATATCTGTGATAAATAAAAATTAAAAAAATTCTATATCTAGTTGCTGGAGCCGATCATCAAGAAATATAAATAAGCCTGTTCTAGAAGCAGTCATGAAAACGCCCACACCATACTTCACAGATAAGCTTGTGTGTTGTATCATAACATTTTATAAAATGGAGAAAAATAAAATGTTCATTTTTTATTAATGGGCAGGGGTTATTTCCCTTGTGACATTTTACGAACAGGTTTATTTCCCTTTACTCTTGTATCTTTTATTTACATCGACTATGCAAATAAAATCCAACGTAACGAGATGTTTCCTTTCGCGTGTCCGGTTCAAATTTCTTTTATTGCTTGTCTTTGTCAAAAATCATTAAATATAATCGTTTCATGCAACAATAAGTTGGTCTGAAATAATGTCGAGCGACATTTCTTAGGATTCTCCCAAACTTAATGTTAAGCATTCTTTCTCTAGAGAATAATAGGAACCTCATTTGAGCTCATGGTAAATATTCCATTTAATCTTCATTTAATGATTTATTATAGCTATTGCCACTTGGTAATAAATAAATCGCGAAAATGCTGAATATGTTGTAAAACAAAATTACAATACCCAACCTATATATACATACTTTATACTTATCGTGTTTAAATGTAACGAGATTACCCCTGAGAAGTCAGAAAAAGTGATGATTGTAATAATTACGATAATAATAATAATAACGATAATAATAATAATAATAATAATGATAATAATAACGATAATAATAATAATAATAATAATAATAATAATAATAATAATAATAATAATAATAAGAAGAAGAAGAAGAAGAAGAAGAAGAAATATGATGGTGCTTTGGTGATAACTAGTATTATCCTATGATTATGACGACAGGGGACTTTTATTGCAAAAATATAGGTTAAGACTATTTTAACAGATCATGAGTGGCTTGGCTCCAGTGAAAAAATACTCAACTGCCTTAGAACGGGAATGAGGCGATCAAAAGTTGATATGGCCAGATGGGGCTAAAAAACTGACCCAATTATCTTCGAATGGCGAGAGGAAGACCGGGAGGTGACGATGGTTAAGTGGATATCGACACGGACTGAAGACCTGGGTGTTCCAAGTTCGAATCCAGTCGGTTCCACAGTATCACTTCACTTAGGGATGTTGGCAACCTTCCCGTAAGTACTCGATGTCTTTCCAGAAAGATTTCTAACTAGAAATATATCAGGGAAACTAATGCCAACATCACAATCATCTGATTCACACGCAAGAAAAAGAAGAAGAGAGGGGGGCCGTACGAGGAAAAACTGACTGAGTATAACAATAATGCAAAAAAAAGTGGGAAACTGTTGTATGACCACATGCTTAAAAGGCACGCAAAGAAGAAATAAGTAGAAGTTGAAATTAAAAAAATAAACATTTGCCATTTGTTTTGGGAGAAGAATGTGTGAAAACAGTTTTGATAAATGCTATCTGCGATCGAAAAACGTGAGATCAAAGATTGTCACATAGTCGACAATATGCCAATAATAAAAGTAAGCAATAAAAAAATCCTTCTTTTATGTTTCTGAGTCTTCATATTAAAACAAACCTGCACAAAAAGTTACTTCGAAAGAAGCGTTGGGAATTCATTAACTGAAGAAAGACAAGTGTTTCTTTTCGGTCTTATGTAACGTGGCATCCTCAATGAAGTATTTGGCTCCGTGACACATGATTACAATAAGCAACGTCACGCCTAACCATTTGACGAACTTTCCACTTTTTTATATGTGTCCTTCTACAACGTACAATAGAGGCCAATACGTTACGTAAAAACTAGAATGTTTTTCGACGCGATTTTAAAGTGGGAGAAAATTCTCATAATCTTACGTATGTAAACAATACACGTGTTCAAACCAGATTACATTTTTTTAAATTTCTATTTACTGTGCTAAATGGGTCCTTGATATGATCTTCAAGTGCATCCAATGGTAAAGCCCCAATTTATAAGCTTCGGGGAGTGTAAAGTTACCCCTTAATTACCATTAATCTCTTCTGTGTGTTAATTAGAACCAATCGTTTACAGAATATACGCCTACAAAACAAATTAATCTGCAAACCAATCGTATACAAAACATATGTACGATTTTTTTTAATGGAAATCGCTCCAGACAAGGTATGAAACCACTTGATGGAAGGAGGTAAAACAAAATTACCACATCAATGTCAAAATCTAGACAACAGTAAGTGTTAGATGGATAGATTCCAATCCAGAAAACAGCAATTCTTCATCCTTTGTCAGAAACATCACTCATGGAATGTGGAAACTAAAATACAAAATAAGGGTAGTGAGAGTTACGAGGCTGCCGAAAGTACACCTAAGGTCCACTTTCTACTCTCCTAAAGTCCACTTTCTACTCTCCTCAATTGCTATAAAATCTCACGAAACGATTCACATGGCATAAAACCAAACAACTAACTAATTGTGCTAAATTAAACATTGTTTTATTTATGTTAATATTTTTATAATATTATATTTAATTTAATTCAACATAAATATATATATTTGTTGTTAAACCTTCAGAGTTTAAGCTCAATAGATATTAATTTATGATTCCAGAGCATTCATAAATAAACAATAGAAAAACAGATTCCAGCGACTATATCTTTATTTCCCGGTAAAGAAATTCATTTTTACGGTCGTTTTCTCATTTTTCTAAACAATCGATGTTTTCAAGCATATCTTGACATTTCTAGAACAATGATTCGTGAGAAAAAAGCCAGAAATGCATCCAACAAATGTCCCGAAAAAAACTTACGTTAGAAACTATCCCTTCAGTTTATTTTTTTTCAAAACAATCCCTGCTTTTATTCCAAAAGACGACGCCATCATTAATTCTACCAGAGGAAATCAAAATACGTTTGTCTACCTCTTCAAAAAAAAGTACGAAAAATGCTACTCATCCAAAAACGAAGATAAAATAATCCAGGTCAGTTTACATCCACAGGGTAAAAATTCAGTGAGTCTTTACTGTGTTTATATACAAGTGCTCAATAATAAATAGAGCTGTTGATTGGGTTTGTTCTTTTTTATACAAATATTATTTGGCTACACATTTGCATATATGTTTCTGTACGAACTATAAATAGCAAGACTTCTTCGGATAAAAACCGTTCAACTTGAACTTAATGAAGTGGAATGAGGCAATATTTATTTCCAAAACCGAACACGTGATCATCTCATTAAAAAATAAATGCGTAAAATGTTCTACCATAAGATTCTACATTTATATTTTTTATTGAAATTTTTTTTCTTTTTTTCTATTTACACTTCAAAAGGAAGTCGATCAGACATCATGATCTAGATTCTCGAGTCGAATATATATATATATATATATATATATATATATATATATATATATATATATATATATATATATATATATATATATATTAAAGAAAGAAGATAAAAATTAAAATAAAAAATTGCATAAAATTACATAAAGTTACATAAAATTAATACAAATTATATTACATCGAAAGTTTATATGCAAGGAGTTACATTAATCCTTAAACCATGGTTTTTCAAAGATAAAACTCTTCTCGTCAGAGGATAAAATTTGGTAATGTGGTATTTATAATAAACAAATATTACCTAGTTCCATTTCACTTTGAAAAATTGAAGAATAAAACTAGAAAGGTTGGAGATAAAGAAATAAATGGCCGGGAAAGGAAAATTAGCAGTATTGAGTAGCCATTTTCGAAGACAAGGGGGGGGGGCGCTGTATCGCGATAGATCACTTTACGATACTTCAATTATCGTTAATTCTATTATCATTAGTATATATATATATATATGGTAGGAATATGCTATATATTAGGGATAGAACATTATTATAGGAAAGAATGTGATGATAATTTATCTTGAAATACATCATGAGGTGCAAAAACGTCATTCATACTAATGACCAATGGATTATTTTTAGCATCTCATGATGTATTTCGAAATTCCTCATTACAAATACTTTCTGCCCATTAATACATGATTTTTTTGCTTCTTACAGAACTCATAATTGACTGTAAATATTTTCAACTTAATTATATTTACCAATATTTAGAAATTTATTGGTCTTTGAAAATCCATGAGTTAAAGGATTTTTTCATAAACTATTCTTTGTCGCAATATTTGATTATAATAAATTTGTAAAGTATGTAATTTTAATATTTTTTATTATATTCTTTCACACACACACACACACACACACACACACACACACATATATATATATATATATATATATATATATATATATATATATATATATATATATATATATATATAATCCAGGTAAAACATCCACAGGGTAGTAATCCAAAGAATTTCAACCGGGTTTATAAAAAGTGCTCAATATCAAATTGAGCTTTTATATATGATTATTTTAATTTACACATACATGTACAAAATCTGAGACACTTGCATGTCGATGTTATCGATCAACAGCTATTATAAACTGAGATCTCATCAGGAAGAGTTAGAATCCGATCTTAACCTTAGGTCATATTTGGAAAGAATATATATATATATATATATATATATATATATATATATATATATATATATATATATATATATATATGTGTGTGTGTGTGTGTAAGATCGTATCCGAGGCAGGACCAATAAGATATAGGTACCGGAAGGTGGAACAGATGAACAAAAATAAAGGAGAAAATATGAATGGAATCTCAAATCAATGTATTAGTATTTCACGGTTTAAATACCAAAATAGTAAATAGAAAAAAGTTTTACTGTCAAGCAATTTAAAAAGGTCCGGAATAAACTTTAATTTTCGAGAGTGGAACCTCTCATTATCAAAAGAAATAAAAAAAAAATATGACCGAGTGGTCGAAAAGGTGAGATGGACACAACTGTTGACGAAATGCCGCAGAGAATTGGTGGCAGGTTCACGGAAAATGAGTTTAGATAAGCTAATTGGATATCAATATTAATTATTCTTATCATAATTTTTTTTTTTGAATTTATTGTATAATTATTCCGCTTTAAACTTGTCATCTTATTAATATTTATATTTTTTATACTTTATTATTTGTTATTATTTTTTTTAATCTCAAGGACTTAATATAAATTGTTTCTAGGATCTTATCATCTCAAGATCCTAGAAACAATTTATATTAAGTCCTTGAGACATTCTCTTTGCAAGCAAAGAGAAAATCTCCTCGGGCTTAATGTTTTTTCTATTTGATGGAAGTTTGTTTTCTTTTTTTTTACCCCTTTCCCTCGCTATAATTCTCATAGCATCTTTTTTATATTTTTTATACATTACCTCGATTTTTGGCTCTGTTGAGCGAGGTACGAAACCGGTCAGCTGCCCTTTCATCTTTTTAATTTCTTAATTCATTATGAGTAATAAATATTGTCTCTTCAATGCCATATATATATATATATATATATATATATATATATATATATATATATATATATATATATATATATAGTATGAACATATATTTATGGTAAGTAAGCTAGAACGCAACGTTCATGTTTCATTCCCGAAGGAAATCATCTGAATATATGATTATTTCGTTCGGGAATGAAACCTGAAAATTTCTATGTTGTATACCAGCCATATATATACTTGTATACTACTACTAAGCTCTGCTTACGTATTGAGCACTATTTAAGTAAATACGTAAATATAGAGAGAAAGCAAGAAGAAGAAGAAGAAGAAGAAGACTCTTCTCTAAAACGCTGAACCGAATAAGAACAGCGTATATTTATGAAACAAAGTGCTCGATATCGGATAGAGCTACATAAAAATACACGATAATAAAATGCATTTTGCTTTATATTTTACTGCAGTTTCACCGCATCATCTGAAGTGTGCCCGACAGTTATCAATCGAAAAGCGAACCGAAATGATTAACAATAGTTAGACACGTGACTTCGCATTTGGCGCGTTTTTTTCATCCACATCTACTAGTGTAAATGCGAGCCTTTTGTACTTAAGCTATGCCGCAATATTACTTGTTGCATCACTTGTTGCATCAATTGTTGCATAACTTGTTGCATCACTTGTTGCATCACTTGTTGCATAACTTGTTGCATCACTTGTTGCATCACTTGTTGCATCACTTGTTGCATAACATGCTGCATCACTTGATGCATCACTTGTTGCATAACATGCTGCATCACTTGTTTCATCGCTTGTTGCATCAATTGTTGCATAACATGTTGCATCACTTGTTGCATTACTTGTTGCATCATATGTTACATCACTTGTTGCATCACTTGTTGCATAACATGTTGAATCACTTGTTGCATCATATGTTGCATCATATGTTACATCACTTGATGCATCACGTGTTGCATCACTTGTTGCATCACTTGTTGCATCACATGTTGCATCACTTGTTGCATCACATGTTGCATCACTTGTTGCATCACTTGTTGGATCACTTGTTGCATCACATGCTGCATCACTTGATGCATCACTTGTTGCATAACATGCTGCATCACTTGTTTCATCACTTGTTGCATCAATTGTTGCATAACATGTTGCATCACTTGTTGCACCAATTGTTACATAACATGTTGCATCACTTGTTGCATCACATGTTGCACTACTTTTTGCATCACATGTTGCATCACTTGTTTCATCACTTGTTGCATCACTTGATGCATCACTTGTTGCATCACTTCTGTAAAAAATCCCAATTTGGGCTTTTACTCTCATTTATTTACTTTTGTAAGAAAATATTTACATTTTCTGTGATAATAATTCAGTGAAGTAATATATGTCATTTACAGGCGGCTTTGCAATAAATCTAATAGGAATTCTTACGAAATATTGAAATTTAAATCTAATGAATACATTCGATTTTTTAATTTTTTTTTAACGACGAAATAAACGTAGTACAAGATAATATTTTGTAATGGGATTGTTTGTGAAGGTTAATTAAATTACTTACAATACCCTTTGGTTATGACATTAATTGAGTAAAATTGTTTAAAATTATTACAAATCTTTGTAAAAACCGTGAACTTGAAACTTACTTGTCTGTCAACTTTCTAATATGTTATGCTAAACTGCCCTATTACGTCACGACATGGACTCTTCCTTACACAATGAATAGTTATAATTGTGATAACAGATAGAGTTGCTATGAGTCTCTGACAATCCATTACTTATGTACTTTCTGTAAATACACATTCTTGTTAACTCTACCTCCTTGTTGTCTTATTTCTTTTCAGTCATTTTCATCTTGTAAAACATTCGCAACAAAACCTCGTCTAATCAATAATGTTCCCTTTCTCCATTTGTGTACCTAAAACAAAACGAAACTTCCCCGAACAAAGTTTCTTTCCTAGAACTAGCCATTAGTGGAACACAATACCGCAGGGCTGCTTTCCAGCTGACTAAAACATGGTCGTTTTCAAGTCCAATGTAAACAAATTCGGGTTGAGTTGTCCTCTTAAATAATAAAATTCTTCCCAGTTTCAAGCATCGTTATCAATCCTCACGGTGTTGTCTCACCGTCCTCCCGACAAACTCATTACTCCTTATCCTCGAGTGGCCTTTGGACTTTGATAAGTGGTGAGTCTTTAATAAAACAAAAGTTCACAGCAAATACGAAATATTTTTTGTTCCCGGTGATTTTTAGACAAATATTGCATGAATCTAACATATATTGAATGACCATGGCTCGTCCGTCTGATTATTGGATGTTTTAGTTGAAGTTATAATTTGACACCTGTGGGTTGGGCAATGAACAGCTGATTCTAAGGGTTACTAATAATCACACCATATGTCGGCGTAATGTGTTAGACTGTGACGTAACAGGTAGTGACGTAACAGGAAACGAGTGAGACGAAGGACATGACATACGTCAGAGATTGTTGACGGTTCTTAAGAATGGTTGGGGGAAATGCGTTCGTTCTACCCCCCTCTCTCTCTCTCTCTCTCTTTCTCACCTCTCTCTCTTTCTCTTTCTCTTTCTCTCTCTCTCTCTGTCGGAGAATGAAATAAAAAATAAAGATCTATACCGAGATATAAAAAACAACTTTTCTGAATTAAATTTTACGAGGAAACCCCTGATCAAATCGTCAGTCAGCTAGATCCCACTCTTTCACTGTTGAGGTCTCCAGATAATGGAGAGTTTTCTACTCTAATAGCTTCTTTTTTTCGTACTGCTCGCCTTTGGAATTCTCTTCCTGCTTCTTGTTTCCTGTTTCCCTGACCGTACTAACATACATTTAAATTTAATGCAAACAAAGATCTCACTTCACAAATCACCTATAAAAGACTCCCCTAATTCACAGTAGCCCCCTACGTCTCAGTGGCATTGTGACTTGTTTGGGATAAACGTAGTTTTTAAAAAATGACGGTAGTAATTTTGAATTAGTCATTTTTACAATAATATCACGGGGTCTGTTTTCGCATCGGACACCCATAAACAGTAACGAGAGTGTTCGACTTTATTCTATTTTATTTTATTCATAACTTGAAAATTGTAACTTATAGAAATTAAGATAATCGAATAAAAAGTGTAATATTGGTTTCATTCATTCCCGAGCAACACCGGATGTGCTTGCTAGTTACTGATGAAGAGCCAACATGCTGAATTGCACAGGGCAAACCCACAGACCAGCGTAAATCAAGCCCCGAAGGGCAAGACAATACCAGTCTATGGGGGGCACTATCCATCCGAACAGATACTACACTTGTCACTCTGTGAATGAACTCATTTTAAAATGATTATTTTGTTCAAAGTAAAAGAGGGAATTAAATTGGCTTTTCTTCCTGTCTATTTAATCAT